>CABHPQ010164582.1:25593-39930 GCA_902168405.1 Peromyscus aztecus | reverse complement strand
ACTTTCCAGTCCTCTTTTTGATGACAAAAATAGGAGTATTCCATGGGGAGGTAGAGGGTTCGAGGTGCCCTTGATCTAACTGTTCCTGCACTAACTGAAGGGCAGCCTGGACCTTCTCTTGAGACAGGGACCACTGGTCTATCCACACCGGGTCATCTGACTTCCATGTTATTTTGTCGGCGTGGCGTGCAGGGAGAGCAGTGGCCCTTAGGAAAAAAGGTCCGTAGAACTCGCACCCAATCCTTTTCTGTCTAATTTTGGCCTGGCTATAATAGGTTGCGTGGGCCCTTGTTCATGCTTCCCCAGACCTTTTCCTGGCAAAAAACCTGTTTTTAACATCATTTGTGTCACTTTGTCGTTAGGGCTCATCATAATGACCCCCATCTGAGTCATAATGTCACGACCCCACAGATTGACTGGCAACCCCTCCACTACAAAAGGCTTCACAGTCCCTGTGTTTCCCTCAGGATCTTTCCATTGTAATATTTTTGAACTTTGAAGGGTATTTTGTGTCTGCCCTATCCCTTTTAAATGGGTGGCTGTGGGCTCTAAGGGCCACGCAGCGGGCCAGTGTCCCCTTGAGATGACGGTAGCATCAGCACCAGAATCTAGAAGGCCAAGGAAAGGTTTCCCGTCTAACAAAAGTTTTAAAGTGGGTCTGCTTTCCGTCAGCTGCTGTACCCAAAATATGTTGGACGAACCGGGATGAGAGAAGCCACGGGAGAAATGTTTATGTTGAAATTCCCCGGTTAATGGGAGTGGCAAAGCCTGAGCTATTCGTTGACCCACGGGAATGGTAACTGGGCCTCGAGAGGCTGAGGCCAAGAATTTTATTTCTCCATGGTAGTCACCATCGACTATGGAAGGAGTGATTGTGAGCCCCTTTATCGAGCTGGAAGCTCGGCCGATGATAAGGAAAAACATACCGGGTGGGGGAGGACCGAAAACCCCAGTTTCTATCACTACTGTTCCCTCTTCTGGAGTTAAAATTCTGGTGGTGGAGGAACAGAGGTCCAGTCCTGCACTGCCTGGGGTAGCTCTGGATAAGCTTGAGCAGGGTGAGTTAAACTGCCCTGGGGACGTGTATCCTCCTGTTGCTGATGGCTGATAAAGGGATTGTTGCTGACCCTTGACTGGAGTGGGGATGGTCGCTGCGGACGAGGGCCCCGAACTGGGGCCCTCAGCCCGTTTCCCTGGACCGCAGGCAGGGGTTGACCATTACTATCGTATTTGGAGCGGCAATCATTAGCCCAGTGTTGTCCCCGCCTACATCGAGGGCATGTCCCCGGGGCTGGACCTCGAGGGTCAGAGTTGGGGAAAAGAGCCCTAGGATCAGGATTGGGGTTGGTGGGACAATAGCGAGCAAGGTGGCCTGGGGCTCCGCATCGGTAACAATTCCTGGCTCCTCCTGACTTCCCGGCCATGGGCTGAAGGACAGCACCTATGGCTAAACTGATGGATTTTGAAATTTTGTGGTCAAAAGAGTCTATTTCACTGCATAGTTTAATCATTCCATTAAGGTCCATAGTTTTAGTTTTGCCCCTCAAGGCGGCTTTGCAGGCTGCATTGGCATTCTCAAAAGCCAGTTGTTTAACCATGATGTTTCCAGCACCATCCTCTCCCAAAATCCGTTCCGCAGCTTCTAATAGTCTAGCCACAAACTGAGCATAAGGCTCATTAGCTCCCTGTATTATCTTGGACAGTGAAGTGCTGGCTGATCCCATAGGGGGAACAGCTCTCCACGCCGCTAGGGCTGCCTGAGAAGTTTGCGCCAAGAGTCCTACCGGCAAGCCTCTCTGTTTATTTTCTGCAGTGAAATTGCCTCGCCCTGTTAGTTTGTCTGCGGACCAGGAAGCCATCTGCGGGCTGCGTTTGTTCAATGCAGCCTGTGTTTCAGCTCTGTCTATGAATTCCGCCTTCCAGGTCAAATACTGACTGCGGGTCAAGACTGATTGGACAATTTTATTCCATTCATGGGGAAGGAGACTGCCTCCTTGTCCAAGTTCTTCCAGGATAGAAATTGTAAACGGGGCATTGATGCCATAATTTCTAACAGCTGTATGTAAATCCTTTAGATCCCTAAGTTTTATTTTTTTAAACGTATGGGAGCCCGAAGAGCTATGATTATCGGATTTTTTTGTTTCTTCCTTGTCATCAGTTAGTCTGTCTTCAGCTTCCTCCTCTGAGCTCGAGACTGCATCATCAACCTCCTCACTATCTCCCTCTATGTCCTCTCCTTCCTGGTCATTGGATGAGTCTGGCTGTTCTGTTAATTCCTCTGTTTCCTCTGACTGTCCCGTCTCCCCAGCGCTTCGAGACTGATTAGTCGAGCGAGTTATTACTGGAAAGGAGAGTGACACTGTGGGTTCCCGCCTCTGAGTGCACCGTCTTTTTGTGCTTACTTTAGGAGGTGAGGCTGTCTCTGTGAGGTCAGCCTGTAAAGTTTGAATCTGGTGGGTGAGGTCCTTAAGCTCCTTTTTTAACGAAAGGACTTCCTTTAGACTATGGACCTGACCTAAGAGAGCCTCCTTGGTGGCAAGCAGGCTCTGGACCCCGGGTAACACGGAAGGGGGTTCCAAGGAGGCAGAAGGGACAAACTCAGGCGGAGGAGGGGGAGGCCATCGTAAAACATTTGTCTCTCTGGTAGCCGAGAGGCGCATCGTTAGGCCCGGCAAAGTCTGAAATCCAGGTGTATTGTATCTTTCTTTCTCATAGCGAGCTGCTGCCTCCTCGATATCGTCCTTCGAGACTGGGTCCAGCCAATTATCACCCTTATCTTTATGAATAACAGGATATAGAGACTTAACTGGGGGAGGAGGCCTGATTAAAGGGGGATCCAAATCCTTATCCAATACGGGCTCATCTATCAGGGAAGGAGCACGAGAGCCAGTCTGCCCTGTTGTTTTATTAATAAGGCTATTTGTATTTTCATTTCTACCATCAGCTTTGCTCTGTCTGTCTGAGTTGGTTGCAACGCTAATTTTTTTATTTTGCTGACCTTCCTCATTTATGGCTGCGGCGTTAACTTTCTCATTTCTCTGACCTGCCTTCTTTGACGCTATTTCACTCTTTTTCTCCTCTGGGTAAGATGCCTCTTCTAACAAGTCTTCTGCGAGTGCCAGTAAATGAGACACTTTGCCATCCTTTTCCGAGTCTTTTAAAAGATCTCTTATTACTCCATAAAAACTGAAAAATGCATCAGGGATATTTTCCCCTTCTCTGAGCATGTTATTAATATCCTTTCCAACTTTGTTCCAAGTCAGAGGGTGAATGCCTGGACCATTGATAACTAGCCAGGGACATTTTTCTTCTACAAAACAGAAAAATTTTATCAAGTCTTTCTTTTTTACTCTTATTCCTCTCTCTCTAAGGCCACTCTTCATTTCCTTAATGAAGAGAATTTCTTTAGACAAAACCATGCCCATGTCTTATGGGACGACAAGTCTTACCTCACGGTGCCCAAGTCACACGAGTGATGTTGTCTGGGTACCGCTATCAGAATGCGTGTCCGGACCTTCTTTTCGTCTGCCGTCCGGCGTATCGCTGCACCTCAGGCTCCCACGTTTGGCGCCACTTTTCCCGGCCCGCGGGTCCAGTTATTCGTGGGTCTCAGGCCAGGAAACACCTGAAAGAATCATGGGGAAAGAGAAGAGCGAAGCCGAGCACATAAAAGAAACGGAGACAGCTGAATAGTGTCAGGGCTTCGTTTATTAAATTGATTCTGAGGCTTATATAGGGCTTTCAGGCGGGGGAAGGGAAGCGGGGAAAGCTAGGAGAGGAGAGTGTAAATTCCTTAGGGCAGGTCAGCGGAAGTCGCTTTGATCCCAGGCCCTGCAGCCGGTTGTTTAACATTTGTTCAGAAGGTTTATCTAGGTTGTAAATCCCGCGGTTGAGCGGTACCAGACCCCTACTGTGAGTTAATTAACACATGTTTGAGAGGAGTTTGCTCAATCGTAAATTCTGAAGTCGACTATGCCAGGTATCTGATAACTCAGGGAAAGTGAGTCTGCCCGGCGCCTTGGTCTCTAACAAATGATCAACAAGTCCTTGTGTCTTTTGTTTTGTTTCTGGAAGAGTGTAATGTAGTCAACCAGGATAGCCTCAAACCTGCTATGTAGTTGTGGATGGCCTTGAACTTCTAGTCTTCCTGTTCCATCTCTCAACTGTGGGGATTATAGGATTGTGCCATCATGCTAGGCTACAATCCCTTTGAGAGAACATTCCAGATTTAAACTATAACAAGAGTCAACATGCTAAAGTGGTGGCATTTCTTACCTAGCATATATCATGCTTCTTGCTTATAACTCTCCATGCAAGGAAGATGCCTCTGGAGTCCAGAGGAGGGGGCTGACTATGTGTTTCTGGTTGACTGTTCTTTGATGTTTTTCTGTTGGGTTAGTGGCTGCACACGAATCTACTGATATTTTAATTATCATCTATGGCTCCACAGACCCCCAGTCAGTGCCCTACCAGCCACTCAGGCCACAGCCTGGAGATACCTATGGTCCTACAGCTTAGACACTGCCATGGCCACCATGTGTAGGTTTAAACTCTATCATTCTATTTACCAACGAAGACTCGGAAGTCAGATGTGGGGGTGAAAACCTGCTAGACCAGAGAAGCCAAGAAGCAACCAACTGACCTTGCTTTTTGGCCAGAGACCCAGCAAGAGATGCCTCTTTACTAGTCCCAAAACAAACAAAAAACACTCAAAGTCCCTCCCTACTACTTCCTGTTCATTTTTCTATCTGTTTTGTGGACTCCCTATAACTCTGTATGGCTACTTCCTGTCAACTAGTTGCTGGCTCCAACTCTTCACCCAAAGTTTTATTCAATTAATGCAAACTCAGGGTTCACAGTGTAATCAAATATCCTGCAACAATTCTTCTGTAAGGAGGGCATCAGAGTTGGAAGAAAAATCCACAATCCTGGGGGACTGTCTATATATGTGGAGCATAGGAGCTTGGTCAATTGGAATAGGGGTCTTCCTCAGGGTTACATTGCTCCCTGGTACCCTGGCCCTGAATGTTTGGTCTTTGTGGTTGTGGGGGCCCAAAAACTGCTTGACCACACAGCTGCCATGACAGGCTTAGAGGCCCAAACACAGCTTCTGTGACAGGCTTACTAACAGGCAACACCCAGAACTAGGCAAAGCCATAAGCTGACCCCACCCAGGGAGGGCCTACATCTAAGGGGAAGTACCTGACATCCCAAACATTCCAACCATTAGATAAGGTTAGATATGATGGCTAGATGTTCCTGAGTCTAGCACATACCTATTTCTATTTTACCCCTAGATAAATGTCAGCCAATCAGGGTCCTGAACCCTGGAACCCCCCTCACCCTAACCTCTGTTATGATTAAAAAAAAAACCCTCTAACCTGTCTGAGCTCAAGGCTCTCTGAGCTCACTACTGCATTGGAAAGAGAGTCATGGCTCCAAGCTTGAAAATAAAGGCTCTTTGCTTTTACATATGGGATTCATTCTCTGTGGTGGTCTTTTGGGGGTCCCTACGATCCTGGCATAACACTGAGTAGTTTCTTTGGACCAGCAAAGGTAGAAAGCCACTCCTCATCCATGAGGAAATCTTTCTCAAAAGAAGCCAACAATACCACTCCCAACAACAGAGATATGGGGAATTTAGTTTAGACCAAAGAATAGGAACAAACAGAAGCTGAAGAAGGTATTTATAACATTGTTCCCCAGTTCCTCTAATGGTAACACCTAACCAGAATGCAGTGATGAAGAAGAAAATACGACTTGAACACACTGTTATGATTGAAAACAAGCCAGTTGACCCATTTCCCCATAAGATTGTGTCCACCTAACAGTGGGGAGTGAGTTCTCCCAAGTACCTCTAGCCTTTACTATGTCTTCCATCTTCCCTTGCCTTTCAAGTCCTTTATAGAGCTTCTTTTCCCTCTGTGTCACTCTTATGAACAAAAGGTGTTTCATCATTCTGAGGATTCTTAATATTTCTTAATGAAGAAAGGGTCATAGATTTGAGCTTCCATTCTATGTTTATACAAGTAGCTCCAGTTTCAATGACCAATCCGGTTGGTTATAGGGCTAGATGCTGCACATGGAATATTTATACATCCTTGAACAGCCTTTACATAGGAACAAACATCACTTTTTATTTCATCTGAACATTCCTTTTTACTCTTACCATTTAGTTTCCACTTTGCTGTTTATGATTGCCTTACAGAGTTTAGGTTCCTGGCTTCCACATTTTTTTGCTTGTTGCTTTTTTTTTTTTTTAGCTAAGGTCTCACTGTATAACTTTAGCTGGCCTAGATCTTGCTATATTGACTAGGCTGGCCTCAAACTCACAGAGATCCTCTGTCTCTCTAATGCTGGCATTAAAGGCATCCACCATATACCCAGAATGGCTTTCACAGTTCTCACTGAGAAAATGGGCCTTTGTTGGATGTGGATAGGTGGGTGTGGGGTGGTGGTCTAAGGTACAGGCTTTCTTATTTAAAAATTAAAGAACTTGAACTGGGCTGGAGAGATGGCTCAGAGGTTAAGAGCACTGATTGCTCTTCCAAAGGTCTTGAGTTCAATTCCCAGCAACCACAGGGTGGCTCACAACCATCTGTAATAAGATCTGGTGCCCTCTTCTGGCAAGCAGGCATACATGTAGACAGAACACTGTATACATAATAAATACATAAATCTTATTTAAAAAAAAAAAGAACCTGGACTGTAGGGGAAAGGGATCAGCCAAAGAAACCCACCCTGGCTCTGAAACCAGAGCTCATGAAAGAAACCCACCTTGACCCTGAGACCCAAGCCAGTGAAAGAAATATTTTAGCTCTTGGAGAAGAATGGGACACTGAGATGAAGCCATCCACAAGCTGAGAAGAATAGGCAGCCGAATTCCAAAAACACCAGCAATTTCCAGAATTTAAAATCCTGAATTATGAGAGGACACTAGTGGAATTCAGGTTTATCTGGTACATGGAATACTCAAACTGAATGTGAGGTTGAGCTGTAGGCCTTGTGTACATCCTACTTCACAAATGAGCCTGTCAGATACACTAAGCCTGTAGGCCGAAGATGATGCCCCAATGTGCAGAGAAACCTTGGGTGACTGTCCAGGCAGCTGGCTGTTTCTGTCAACTAACATTTTTTTTTGAAAGTTGCTTGTTTCCACTTCCTGTTTTGCTAGGTAGTATTATTTCCTTCTCTGATTTCTGAGGGAATTGAAGATTAGATAGTTGTAGTTATAGTTTTCCTTGTTAAGAAATTCAAAAAAGAAACTCACTAAGGAGGTATAAAAATGTATGAGTTTGAAAGACATCATAAGATAGTTTTCTGTTGGTAATACAAGTTAGGATAGAAAGTGAATTAGGTACATTTTGGACTTACCAAAATAGGATAGAAAATGGAATATTTTCTCTGAATTTGTCAAATGCAAATGGACTAGACATTGTTGATGTATTTATTGCTTGTATATATTGTATATAGTTATTGCACTTATTGTATATAGTTTTTCTTATATTAGTTATAACTTTTAAAAATTTTTATTAGACAAAAAAGGGGAAATTTTATTTATGCTGAAATGTGGTGATATTTTATTTTATGTTAATAAATAAAGTTTGCCTGGAGATCAGAGGAAATAGCAAGCCATTAACACAAAAATCAGGCAGTGGTAGCACACGCCCTTAATCTGATCACTTGGCAGGCAGGGTTCTGTGTATTCAAGGTCATACTAGGGAACAGAGCCAAGCGTAGTGATACACGCTTTTAATCCCAGTAACAACCATAGAGACCTCCAGGTCTGTACAGACAGGCAGTGACAAGGAAGTGAGGTAGCTGGGCTAAGAGCCAATGAGAGGGCAGAACAGAAAGGCAATAAAGGTGTGGGTAGACAGGAAGGAGCTCATTTTTTTGGAAGCTACAGAGGTGGTGAGGTAAGGTGGTTGGTGGCTCTCACTATTTCCCTGATCTCTAAAGCTTTCACCCCTATATTTGGCTCTATGTTCTTTATTTAATAAGACTACCTAGAAATTCATCTACAGACAATCTTGTGGGTTCCTGGGGTTTTCCCTAACTGCAGATTTCTCCCCATCCCCTTAATGGTACTTTCTGTCAAGATATCTTTCATTGTTCTCCCTCCCCATCTCTCCCCCAACTCAACCATCTTGAGCCCTCATGTTCCCACCTCCCATCCTCTCCCCTCTATTCCCCACTCCCAGTTTATCCAGGAGATCTTAACCTGTTCCCCTTCCTGGGGGATTCCATGTGTGTCCTTCTTTGTGTCATTCTCTTTACCTAGCTTCTCTGAGGTTGTGGATTGTAGCCTGATTATCCTTTGCTTTACATCTAATATCCACTTATGCATGAGTACATACCATGTTTGTCTTTCTGGGTCTGGGTTTCCTCACTCAGGATGATTTTTTCTATATCTATCCATTTGCCTACAAATTTCATGATGACATTGTTTTTTACTGCTGTGTAATACTCCATTGTGTAAATGTACCACATTTTCTTTATACATTCTTTGGTTGAAGAGCATCTAGGTTGTTTCTAGGTTTTGACTATTACAAATAATGCTATGAACATAGTTGGACAAATGTCCTTGTGGTGTGGTTGAGCATCTTTTGGGTATATGCCCAGGAGTCATATTGCTGGGTCTTGAGATCAGTTGATTCCCAATTTTCTGAGATACTGCTATATTGATTTCTAGAGTGGCTGTACAAGATTGCACTCCCACCAGCAGTGGAGGAGTGTTCCCCCTTTTCTACATCCTCTTCTACATAAACTGTCATCTATGTTCTCGATCTTAGCCATTCTGACAGGTGTAAGATGGTTTTTCAGAGTCATTTTGATTTGCATTTCCGTGATGACTAAGGATGTTGAGCATTTCTTGAAATGTCTTTTGGCCATTTGAGATTCTTCTGTTGAGAATTCTCTGTTTAGCTCGGTAGCCCATTTTTAAATTGGATTTTTTAATGTTTTGATGTCTAGTTTCTTGAGTTCTTTATATATTTGGAGATCAGCTCTCTGCCAGATGTGGGATTGGTGAAAATCTTTTCCCATTCTGTAGGCTGTAGATGTAATTCTAAATGGTCTTATTAAATAAGAAACACAGAGCCAAATAAAGAGTTAAAAGCCCAGAGAACAGAGCAGTAGCTAAGAGCTAAGACCACCTTATCTTACTACTCGCTGCTGTCCTTCCCCTGAGAGAGAGACCTTCTTCCTGTGCCCTGTATTTTTATTACCTTTCTGTTCTGCCTTCTCATTGGTTCTAAACCCAACCACATGACTTCCTTGTCACTGCCTGTCTATACAGACCTCCAAGTCTCTATGGTTCGTGCTGAGATTAAAGGTTCGGGTCACCGCTTGACTGTGTCCTTGAACACACAGAGATCTGCCTGTCATGTGATTGGATTAAGGACATGTGCCACCACCACCAGACTTCTGCTAAATGGCTTGCTCTTAGCTCTGATCCCCAGGCAACTTTATTTATTAGCATACAAATAAAATCTCATTTTAGCACAAATAAAATATCACCATAGTATGCTGCCTTTTTGTCTTATTGACAGTGTCCTTCACCTTACAGAATCTTCTTAGTTTCAGGAGGTCCCATTAATTATTTGTTGCTCTCAGTGTCTGTGCTACTGGTGTTATATTTAGGAAGTGATCTCATGTGCCAATGCTTTCAAGGCTACCTCCTACTTTCTCTTCTATCAGGTTCAGTGTAACTAGATTTATGTTCAGGTCTTTGCTCCACTTGGACTTCAGTTTTGTGCATGGTGATATATATGGATCTATTTTAATTCTTCTACATGTGATATCCAGTTATGCCAGCACCATTTATTGAAGATGCTTTCTTTTTTCCATTGTATAATTTTGGTTTCTTTGTCAAAAATCAGGTGTTCGTATGTGTGTGGACTAATGTCAGGGTGTTTGATATGATTCCATTGATCAACATGTCTGTTTTTTTACGCCAATATCAAGCTATTTTTTATTATAGCTCTATAGTAGAGCTTGAAGTCAGGGATGGTGATGCCTCCGGAAGTTCCTTTATTGTATAGGATTGTTTTGGCTCTCCTGGGTTTTTTGTTTTTCTGTATGAAGTTGAGTATTGTTCTTTCAAGGTCTGTGAAGAATTGGATTGGTAGTTTGATGGGGATTGCATTGAATCTGTAGATTGCTTTTGGTAAGATTGCCATTTTTTACTATGTTGATTCTACCTATCCAAGAACATGGAATATATTTCCATTTTCTGATATCTTCAATTTCTTTCTTCAAAGATTTAAAGTTCTGTCATACAGATCTTTCGCTTATTTGGTTAGAGTTACCCCAAGATATTTTATGTTATTGAGGGTGTTGTAAATGGTGATGTTTCTCTGATTTCTTTCTCAGCCCATTTATCATTTGAATATAGGAAGGCTACTGATCTTTTTGAGTTAATCTTGTATCCTGCCACATTATTGAAGGTGTTTATCAGCTCTAGGAGTTCCTTAGAATTTTTGGGTTCACTTATGTATACTATCATATCATCTGCAAATAGTGAAAGCTTGACTTCTTCCTTTACAATTTGTATCCCCTCAATCTCCTTTTGTTGTCTTCTTGCTCTAGCTAGAACTTCAAGTACTATGTTGAATAAGTATGGAGATAGGGGACATCCTTATCTTGTTCCTGATTTTAGTAGAATCGCTTTGAGTTTCTCCCCATTTAGTTTGATGTTGGCTATTGGTTTGCTATATATTGCCTTTATTATGTTTAGGTATGTTCCTTGTATTCCTGATCTCTCTAAGATCTTTATCATGAAGGGGTGTTGGATTCTGTCAAAGGCTTTTTCAGCATCTAATGAGATGATCATGTGGTTTTTTTCTTTTAGTTTGTTTATATGGTAGATTACATTGACAGATTTTTGTATGTTGAATCATCCCTGAATCTCTGGGATGAAGCCTACTTGATCATGGTGGATGACTTTTGATGTGTTCTTGGATTTAGTTTGCTAGTATTTTATTGAGAATTTTTGCATCAATGTTCATGAAGGAGAATGGTCTGTAATTCTCTTTCTGGTTGTGTCTTTATGTGGTTTGGGTA
Source organism: Peromyscus aztecus (assembly GCA_902168405.1). NCBI lineage: Eukaryota > Metazoa > Chordata > Mammalia > Rodentia > Cricetidae > Peromyscus > Peromyscus aztecus. The sequence goes on along the minus strand of CABHPQ010164582.1, from coordinate 28,863 downwards.
TCAGGATAACTGGAGCCTCATAAAAAAAGTTTGGCAATGTTCCTTCTGTTTCTATTGTTCAGAACAATTTCAGGAGTATTGGTATTAACTCTTCTTTGAAATTCTGGTAGAATTCTGTGCTGAAACCATCTGGCCTTGGGCTTTTTTTGGTTGGGAGACTTTTGATGACTGCTTCTATTTCTTTAGGGGTTATAGGTCTATTTAAATTGTTTATCTGATATTAATTTAATTTTGGTATGTGGTACCTATCCAGAAAATTGTTCATTTCTTTTAGATTTTCCAATTTTGTGGAGTACATTACTAATGGTTCTCTGTATTTCCTCAGTGTCTGTTGTTATGGGCCACTTTTCATTTCTGATTTTGTTAATTTGTATATACTCTCTCTGCCTTTTGGCTAGTTTGGATATGGGTTTCTCTATCTTGTTGATTTTTGCAAAGAACCAACTCTTTGTTTCATTGATTCTTTGCATTGTTCTTTTTGTTTCTATTTTTATTGATTTCAGCCTTCAATTTTATTATTTCCTGGCATTTACTACTCCTGGGTGAGTTAGCTGTTTTTGTTCTAGAGTTTTCAGATATGGTATTAAGTCACTAGTATGAGATTTCTCCAAATTCTTTATGTAGAACTTAGTGCTATGAACTTTCCTCTTAGCATTGCTTTCATAGTGTCCCATAAGTTTGGGTATGTTGTACATTCATTTTCATTGAAATCTAAGGAATATTTCTTTCTTCATTTCTTCCTTGACCCAGTGGTAATTCACTTGAGAATTGTTCAGTTTGTAGGCTTTCTGTAGTTTGTGTTGTTGAATTCTAACTTTAACCCATGGTGATCTGATAAGATATAGGGGGGTATTCCAATTTTTTTTGTATCTTTTGAGATTTGCTTTGTGACCAAGTATGTGGTCAGTTTTAGAGAAGGTTCCATGAGGTGCTGAGAAGAAGGTATATTCTTTTGTGTTTGAGTGAAATGTTCTGTAGATGTCTGTTATGTCCATTTGAGTCATAACATCTGTTAGTTCCCTTATTTCTCTGTTAAGTTCCTGTCTGGCAGACCTGTCCATTGGTGAGAGTGGGGTGTTAAAGTCTCCCACTATTAGTGTGTGTGGTTTGATGAGTGATTTAAGCTTTCGTAATGTTTCTTTTACAAATGTGGGTACCCTTGTATTTGGAGCATAAATGTTCAGAATTGACACTTCATCTGTTGGATTTTTTCTTCAATGAATAGGAAATATCCTTCTCATTGATTTAGTTTGAAGTCTGTTTTGTTAGATATTAGTACACCAGCTTGTTTCTTAGGTCCATTTGATTGGAAAATCTTTTCCCAACCTTTTACTCTGAGGTAATGCCTGTCTTTGAAGTTGAGGAGTGTTTCTTGTATGCAGCAAAAGGATGGCTCCTGTTTTCATATCCATTCAGTTAGCCTGTGCCTTTTTGTAGGTGAATTGAGTCCATTGATATTAAGGGTTATTAAGCCAATGATTGTTAATTCCTGTTATTTTTTGGGTTTTTTAGTGTTGTTAGTGTGTGTTTCTCTTCTTTGGGTTTTGCTGGTGTGATATTATTTATTGCCTGGGTTTTTGTTGGTGCAGCAAACTTGCTTGGGTTGGAATTTTCCTTTACTTTCTATAGGGCTGGATTTGTGGATAGGTATTGTTTGAATCGGGTTTTGTCATGGAATATCTTTTTTCTGTCTATGGTGATTGAACATTTTGCTGGGTTTAGTAGTCTGGCTGACATCTGTGGTCTCTTAGTGTCTGCAAAATGTCTGTCAAGGACCTTCTGTCTTTTAAAGTCTCCATTGAGAAGTTGGGTGTAATTCTGATAGGTCTGCCTTTATGTTACTGGCCCTTTTCCTTTGCAGCTCTTAATATTCTTTTTATTCTGTATGTTTATTGTTTGATGCTTATGTGGTAAGGGGACCTTTTTCCTGGTCCAGTCTATTTGGTGTTCTGTAAGGTTCTTGTATTTTCATAGGCATGTCCTTCTCTAGGTTGGGAAAATTTTCTTCTATGATTTTGTTGAATATATTTTCTGTGCCTTTGAGCTGGAGTTCTCCTCCTTCTTCTATCCCTATTATTCTCAGGTTTGGTCTTTTCATGGTGTCCTAGATTTCTTTCTTGGATGTTTCGTGTTAAGATTTTTTTTTGGATTTAACATTTTCTTTGACCGATGAATCTATTGTATCTTCAATGCCTGAGTCTCTCTTCCATCTCTTATATTCTGCTACAGATGCTTGTATCTCTAGTTCCTGTTCACATACCCAGATTTTTCATTTCCAGAATTCCCCTGGTTTGTGTTTTCTTTATTGCCTCTATTTCAACTTTCAAGTCTTGAACTGTTTCCTTTACCTGTTGGATTGTTTTTTGTCTTTCTTGAAGGGATTTATTGATTTCTTCCAATTTTGTTTGTCTTTTCCTCAATTTCTTAAAATTTTTCATTTCATCTTTAAGGCCTGCTATCATCTTCATAAAAAGTTTTTTTTATGTTTTTCTTTTTTCAAGACAGTGTTTCTCTGTGTAGTTTTGGTGCCTATCCTGGATCTCTCTCTCTATAAACCAGGCTGGCCTCAAACTCACAGACATCTGCCTGCCTCTGCCTCCCAAGTGCTGGGATTGAAGGCATGCGTTACCACTACCCGGCATTCATAAAGTGTTTTAAAGGTCATTTTCTTCTGCTTCATCTGCATTGGGATGTTCAGGTCTTGTTGCTGTAGGACTGCTGGGTTCTGGTGGTACCATATTGCCCTTTGTGTTGCTGATTTTTTTTTTTTGGAGACAGGGTTTCTCTTTGTAGCTTTGGAGCCTGTCCTGGAACTCACTTGTAGACCAGGCTGGTTTTGAACTCACAGAGATCTGCCTGCCTCTGCCTCCCAAGTGCTGGGATTAAAGGTGTGCACCACCACCGCCTGGCAGTTGTTTGAATTCTTACACAGGTGTTTACCCATCTGTTCAACTGGTGTAGGTGGTGCTTGTGCCTATAGGGGCTGCTGTACTTCCAATTGGTGTGAGTGGCCCTTGTTCTTATAGGGTCTGCTGATGTTGTGGGAGATGGTTGTCCACAGGGAGGATGCTGGGGGTAGGTGTTGTTGGGTGGCAGAGTGAGTCTTATGTTATGGGATCAGAATCCAGTGGGTGGCAGTAGTCATGGTGTGGCCTACTTGCAGGTCGCTCACCTGCTGGCCAGCTGCTGGGGCCTGAACCAGAGCAGTGGAGTTCCACAAGAGTTGGGAGCAGTGCCCAGCTGCCTTTCTGGGGCTGAGATGGGAGGGGA
>CABHPQ010164582.1:0-25493 GCA_902168405.1 Peromyscus aztecus | reverse complement strand
AGTGCTGGGATTAAAGGCGTGCGCCACCAATGCCCAGCTCTCTACACAGCTTCTATACTGCTCTCATGTCTAGCTCCTTTCTTGCCTGATTTCACTCTATATTTATCTACTGCTCCCTCTAGGTTCTATGTTAATTCCTTCATCTAGTTCTGTCCCTTCTAGGTTCTCATCCATCTTATTCTTTCCATATCAGCTCGACTCCCATCTCCTTCTCTCTCATCTTGTTCTTCCTCATCTTGTTCTTCTCTATCTGACTCTTCCTCATCTTCCATCTCATTCCTCTAGTACTCTCTTCTAGCCCTTCAATCTAGTTCTTCCTCATCTCAGTTTGTTCCTCTCAAGTTCTTACTCATCTAGTTCTTCCATTCTCTTTTCTCTTCTCCATCCTCCACATTCCACCTAAGTCTCTCAGGAATCCAGTTATAAACCCAAGCAATAGCAAGCCCCTGGTCGAGCAAGGTCACCAGGCTTGAATTCTACAGGGTCATAAAGGCAGGTAAGAATTTTCCTCAGACAGTGACCAGCAGGCTTTTTTTTACAATCCAAAATGGGAGTGGTAAAAGAGGTCAACTGAGTGCTTGTGACCCATTAGTAAGGCTGTAAGAAAGGAGAGTTCAAGCTAAACTGTGTAAAGCTATTATTTAATGTCCACCTGACCTAGGTGGTGTCTCCTTTTGGAATTTATCTTAAATCAGGTGACAGCATGTGGACTGTTATCACTGTTAGTCCTTGAAAGTGGCTAAGGGAGATATCTGATTCCAGAGAAAGCCTTTCCTGAGGCTGTTCTCCAAATACCTGGAATGTGTATGTCCAGAGAGTGATCAGTCCACACTGTTAGCAATTCTCAGGGAAAAGTCAATTGGGAAAACTATGAAGGCACACATGATTTTCATAACAGAATACAGCTGATATATAACAAGCCAAATAACACCAAAAGCTTCTTGGAATTTGGCTTCCTCTGGAGGAATTCCCTGATTCCTTCAGGTAGTGACTTTGCCATAACCAGCTGAGTTCTTATGATATATTCCTGCGGCCCTCGGCAACCCTGTATTCTGATGGTACTAAGGTTAACATTTACTTGAAGGCTTTTAGCACCTGTGGTCCCTGGGGTTTGAGTCTCAGCTCAGTGTCTGTTTTAGGCCAAGCCTGAAAGGAGGCACTGGATCTAGGGTCAATGAGTTTCCAGTTGACACCAGGCATCTTCATATCCCTCAGAAGCACCATTCCTACCTTACCTAATTCATCTGGCTATGATGTGATCCATTTCCCCTTCTGAAACCAGAGTGGGCTCCACAGAAACCCCACTGTGCCCACCCTATACCATTAAGGTAGCAGAAAGGACCCAGATAGGGTTGTTTAGATCTTGAGGAAAATCCTGACAGCCTATTATCTAATCTTTACCAGTTACTCCCCTAGCTGGTGCTGGTTTACAGCCTAACTGTTAGAACTGCACATGCCTGGAATCTGTATCACATTGACAATTGTGGTTGCTTAGGGGTATTTTATGAGACTTTGCAGAACCAATAGCCCCTTATGAACAATGCAGGGATGGGATAATTGATCTAGGTGGATGATCTTGGGATCAGAGAAGTTGAGAAGGGCCAAGTAGGTAGAAGAGAAGGCATAAGTAGTCCAGTGAGCACCATGGATATTAGGTCTACTTTGTGAGTACTCATGCACCTTCCCTCTAGGGAATCCAGAGAACAGGGCTGCCTGTGTACCTGTAACTGCCCTGTTCTGCTGGTGGGTTATGTGCCAAAGCACAGCCCTGTAACCTGAGGAAATACCTACGTGAACAAATGGGTCTTTTATGATCAAGAGGGGACTTTACCAAATCTGAGTTCCTGAGACACTTCTTTGCCTGTGTGGCCAGGCATGACTTTTTTTTTCCTTACAGTTATGGGTTCCCATATGAGTTTGCTGAGTGGCTTCCTCCAGCTGATAGCAACTTTCCAAAAGAGTGCTCTTTTTATTCCCAAGAAAACCTCATTAGACACTCAGTTTAGACTTAGAGAGAAGAGGCACAGACAGAAGACAAGGCAATCAGAGCATAACAAATCTAACCACAGCTCAGTGATTAAGAGGACAGTAACCTAGGGACAACGTTATGTACAAAATGGCAGCGTAGGTGCTGGAGAGATGGCTCAGATGTCAAGAGCTCTTGCTGAGTAATCATGAGGGCCACAGTAAAGACCAGTGTCATGCACCAGTCTGTAACTGCAGTAGGAGTGTGGGGAGGCATAGGAGAATCAGTGGAGATGGCTGGAATCCAGTCTGGTGAAGAAAAAGGAAGCCCCAGGTTCAGGGAGAGAGAGTGCTTCAAATGAACAGCTAGAGAGTAATAGAGTACCCACTGTTCTTTGCATGAATCTTTAGGTGCACCTACATGTAGCCCCATGCACAAATAAACCCTTTTAATAAACATGTAGCAGCCCTTTTAGCCAACTCACCAGTTTCACACTCATATACAGGACCCACCTGGTAGGTGGAAGTGATTTCCTGCCTTATCTCCAGCCTTTACTATGTACATCATCATTGCCTGAATACTTTGCAATCTCTGTCCTTTTGTCTTTGTAACATTTAAAGAACTTGGCTTGGCTTTTAAATAGCTCCTCTGTGGTCCCAAATACAGCTTTCAGTTTCCTTAAGGCTTGGTTGGTGAATTCCAGGATTGTGGGAGCATGCTTTAGTATCACTATCAGTCTTTGCACAGCCAAATACTGCCCTGAAACATACTTTCATACTTTGTGCTGGTTGTTCTCGAAGTGATGTATATGTTTTCATTGTACCAGATTATATTCTGTCTTCAGTCTTTTTTTTTTTCCAAGACAGGGTTTCTCTGTGTAGCTTTGAAGCCTTTCTTGGAACTCACTCTCTAGCCCAGGCTGGCCTCAAACTCATAGAGATCTGCCTGCCTCTGCCTCCCTGGGATTAAAGGCATGTGCCGCCACCACCTGGCCTGTTTTCAGTCTTTTATGCTCACCCCAAAACAATAAAAATAAATATAAAAATAAAAAAATAAAAATATATCTCTAGTTTTCTCTAAGTTATGTAACAGTGACAATTTTGCTGATTCCAACCACCATTTTTCAAGTCTCATTATTTAATCTGCCAGTAGTCTGTTACCACTGATTGTGCTGTCACCTCAATTTCACTTCTGGACTTGTAGTCTTTTGGTTTCCTTATTTCTTTTATCCCCCATTTTAGTTCCTTTGCTGTCCTTTCTTGATCTCAATGTTGGATAATATATAGTTCCTTGTTCTTTACATCAAGTCCCTAATGATCCATTCTACTTCAGGGTTTGAAATATGCATAACTAATAACTATAAAATTAATATTCAGTCTGGGGTAATCCAAGATACTATACTTCCAACTGCATAGTCAGTATTTTCATTTGGTGTCTAAAAGCCATCTCAATATTAACAGCCTCTTGGAGCTGCAGAGAATGCTTAGTGGCTAAGTACCCAAGTTCAGTTCCCAGTACACACATCAGATGGCTCACAACCACCTGTACAGCTCCAGTGGATCTAACATCCTCTCTAGCTTCTTTAGGAATACTTCCACACATGGCAGATACAAAGACACAGGCATATGAATAATATTTAACAATTTAAATAATTAACATGTCAGAACTCTATGTTAGAACTACAGATTACCCCATCTTTTCATTTGTTTTTGTTTTGTTTTGTTTTTCAAGACAGGATTTCTCTGTGTAACAGCTCTGGCTGTACTGGAACTCACTTTGTAGAACAGGTTGGCCTCAAACTCACAGAGATATACCTCTCTCTGCCTCCTGAGTGCAGGGATTAAAGGTATGCACCACCACCTGGCTAGCTTCCTCCATCATATTTGATGGGATACCACCTTTCTAATTGCTGATAACCAAAACCTGAGTTAAATTCACGTAGAACTTTTGTTTCTTACACCTAACCCCTGACCATTAAACAAAACTTGCTTTGTATTTACTTAACATAGAAGAAAACAACTTCTCACTATACCAGTAGTAACAATCACAGTCTAGACCAGTGGTTCTCAACCTGTAGGTTGTGACCCACACAGGGGTCACATATCAGATATCCTGCATATCAAATATTTACATTATGATTCATAACAGCAAAATTATAGTTATGAAGTAGCAATGAAATAATTTTATGGTTAGGGGTCACCATAAAAATCAGGAACTATATTAAAGAGTCACAGCATTAGCAAGATTGAGAACTACTGCTTTAGGTCACTGGCATATTTTATAAAAGAAGGCTACACATCATATCACAGCTTTTGTCAAAACCCTCCAATGGCCGCCCCTTTCATTCAGAATAAAGTTAAAAAATGCCTACAAGGTTTTGTAAGACACAGCCCTCAGTTACCTCTCTGACCTTCTGTCCTATCATCCCCTTACACAGAGTTCTAAGACCCTCTGGTGTTCCTCAAATACACCAATGTCCTGTTATGTGAATATGAGACATATTTGATAAAATTCAGCATTTGAGAATTTAGATGAGAAAATAGAAATGTTAATATAATCCACAAAGGAAAACCTTCCTGGAGTGCTCTTTTCATTAACTTTAGACTTTCTAATCTTGGCCCAGATCCTTCTTAATGGACTCCATCTCTTTTTTAATGATCTTTTTACTCTAGTACCATTTTTTTGAGTCAAGGTCTCTTTATATAGTCTAGAATTATCCAGAATTTACTATTTAGTCCTGTATGACCCAGAACCTTAAATCCTCCTGCCTCAGCTCTGTAGCTTCACTAGCAACTGCTGGGATTACAGGTATGCTGCAATGCCTGATACAATTATATTTAACATATTCTATATTTATTTTGCCATCTTCTGCTAAGATTGCTTATAGATATACCCCAACAACAAGAATAATGGTTGGATTCTAACAAGTACTCGAATGAGACTACATTTAGAAAAAGCTTGGATGAGGAAAAGATATAAAAATTCAAGGTTTTTGCATACCTACTTACCTTTGTAGGCATGAGCTGTTGTCTCAGATTTTGTCCAAGTTCTTCCTTTAAGTCAGTTCATAGGTTTCAGTTAAGAAGACTGAACATTTATAGTCAGAAATACCATCTCTGTCTCTGTCTCTGAGACAGGATCTCACTATGTAGTCCTGGCTGTCCTGTAATTCACTATGTAGACCAGGCTGGCCTCAAACTTACAGAGATTCACCTGCTTCTGCCTCCTGAGTACTGGGGTTAAAGGCATGTGCTACTATTTCTGATTGTGCCTCCTAATAAAAGCAATATAATATCACTACTGGCCTGGCTACATCTACTCTGAATTAATGTCTCTTAGAAGACATTTTTAAACAGCAAGAAAGACTGAACATGCATGTTCTGTATCATTCCTGTCATTTCTTCTAACATTGCAGCCTAGATTGGTACCTGGTCTGCCCTTACACGACAGTAGGATGCAGGCTGATCAAATGTCCTGCCTTCCCCCCAAAATAAGAATATTCAGTTTTGTAGCTCACTCTGAGTGTACCCTCACTCTCCATGGCCTTATATTAATATTGAGATTTCATTTATTCACAGCAGACTATTTCCAAGTAAAATATTATTTTATGCCCTTAAGAGAAGTTTTATTGTCAGGCATGGTAGCACACACTTTAACCCCAGTACTTGGGAGGCAGAAGCAGGTGGGTCTCTGTGAGTTTGAGGTCAGCTTGGTTTACAGAGTAACAGGACAGCTAGGACTACACAGAGAAACCATCTCAAAAAACCGAGAGAGAGAGAGGGGGGGGTTTATTGTTCTGAGAACTAGAAGAGCATCAACAAGTATGAGGGTTACTTTAATATTAAATAAAGAAATACATAGGCAGAGTAGAGTTGGAATGACTGTTCACAAAATCAGCAGGGTTGCAGACTCCACCATCCATAACACCCAGATACCACTTCCAAAATCCTCATGAGGCTATCTGGGCTCCACCTCAGATGCCTACAGTGTTAAGAAGGGGAAAGAAAAGAAACAGAGAGGAAGGATTTCTTAAATATTCTACTCATACAAATGCCATTTTCATCTTGTTGACCTGCAATGGAGACTGAGATAGGATTTTTTTGCCTAGGGTTTTTGTGATGGAAAGGGAAATGAAAATTGGGTAGAGTAGCAGTCTTTGATACAAACACATCAGTATTTTTTTCATTGTAAGTAAAATGTAGTCTATGGATATAACTTTTTACTTTCAATTAACAAACTACATATTCAAGTTTCCCTTATTTCCTAGATTTATCTTGAGTATTTAGTTCATCATTTGTAAATAATATTATTGAATTAACATCAAATATTGTGAAACATGTAAGTTTTGGGACTTTGTGACAAATCAATCATACCTCTCCTAAATTCTGTAACAGTGGTGCTCAATAACCCATTAATACCACAGGGTTTCTTTATACTATAAATTTCCTTTTATAATAAATAAATATATGAGATTTGGATGAATGTTTTCTCACATTGATGACAGTGTATAATAATTTGTCTAGGATAAATAATAATGAAAGAGTTCTTAATGTTAACTATACTGATAAGTTCCTTCCTTTCATGCACATCCTCTAAAATCACAATAATGAAAATAGCACCTAATGTTTATGATATGCAATGTTCAAGGCACTGTTCTAAGTGCTTTTACATGCTAAAACATGATATGAAAAAATTGGTCTTAGATTTACCTTACAAATGATTAAACCAAAGCAAGGTTATTTATAACAAATGCCACAAAGGAAATGAACTGATAGGACCACAATAACATTGACACAGACATTTTCTATGCTAAAGACCTTTCTATACCATGATAACAGAATCTCTTTCTATTTTAATTTGCTAAAATGTAATACAGTTATAAACAAAAGGCTTACCTATGTGGATTATATCAGCATTTCTATTCTCCCATATAAATTTTCAAATGCTGAACTTTATGAATCCTATAGTAACATTTGTAAGAATTCTTTACTGATAATGAGTGACCAGGGAAAGCTATACTTGAAAAGAATAAGTTAACTCAAATAAAAATTTGTGAATGATGACTAAAGTCTATTCCACATTCTTTACAGTCAAAAGATTTGTCATTGCTATGAATTCTCTGATGTTGCATTAATTGTGACCCACGAGTAAAGGCCTTCTCACATTCTTTACATTGATATGGTTTCTCACCAGTATGAATTCGTTGGTGCCGAGAAAGATGTGAGCTCTGAGTGAAGGCTTTTCTACATTCTTTACATTCATAGGGCTTCTCACCTGTATGGATTCTCTGATGTAGAGTAAGTTGAGAGCCATGACCAAAGGCCTTCCCACATTCCTTGCATTCATAAGGTTTTTCTCCAGTGTGAATTCGCTGATGTTGAGTAAGCTGTGAACCACGAATAAAGGCCTTCCCACATTCTGTACACTGATATGGTTTTTCACCAGTATGAATTCTCTGATGTTGTATAAGTAGTAATCCACGAGCAAAGCCTTTGCCACATTCACTGCAGACATAGGGTTTCTCACCAGTATGAAGTCTCTGATGTTGAGAAAGATGTGAACTCTGAGTAAAGGCCATTCTGCATTCTTTACATTCATAAGGTTTTTCACCAGTATGGATTCTTTGATGTTGAGTAAGCTGTGAGCCACGAATAAAAGATTTTCCACATTCCTTACACTCATAGGGCTTCTCACCAGTGTGGATTCTCTCATGCTGAGTAAGTTCTGAGCCCCGACTAAAATTTTTTCCACACTCTTTACAGTCATAGGGTTTTTCACCAGTGTGAATCCTCTGATGTCGAGTAAGGAGTGATCCACGATTAAAGGCTTTTCCACACTCCTTACATTGATAGGGTTTCTCACCGGTATGAATTCTCTGATGTTGAGTAAGTTGTGAGCCGTGACTGAAGGTCTTTCCACATTCTTTACATTCATAAGGTTTTTCATTAGTATGAATCCTTTGATGTTGAGTAAGTTGGGAACCACGGATAAAAGCCTTTCCACATTCATCACATTTATAGGGTTTTTCACCAGTATGAATTCTTTGATGTTGCATAAGTAGTGAGCCTCGAATAAAAGCCTTTCCACATTCCTTACATTCATATGGCTTTTCTCCATTATGAATTTTCTGATGCTGTGAAAGCTGTGAACCACAAATAAAAGCCTTTCCACATTCTTTACATTCATAAGGTTTCTCACCAGTATGAATTCTTCTATGGAGAATAAGCTGTGAAAGCTGAGTAAAAACCTTCCTACATTCTTTACAGTCATAAAGCTTCTCACCAGTATGGAGTCTCTGGTGCAGAGTAAGCTGTGAATTCTGAGTGAAAGCCTTTCCACATTCTTTACATTCAAAAGGTTTCTCACCAGTATGGACTTTTTGATGTCGGCTGAGTTGTGAGCTTCGAATAAAGGCTTTCCCACATTCTTCACACCTATATGGTTTTTCACCTGTATGAATCCTATGGTGTAAAATAAGTTGTGAGCTTTGAGTAAAAGCCTTTCCACATTCCTTGCATGCATAGGGTTTCTCACCGGTATGAAGTCTTTGATGTAGACTTAGCTGAGAATCACGACTAAAGGCTTTCCCACACTGCTTACATTCATAAGGTTTCTCACCAGTATGAATACTCTGATGTTGAGTTAGGTGTGAGGCTCGTCTGAAGGCTTTTCCACATTCCTCACATTTATAGGGTTTCTCTGTAGAATAACTTCTTGGATGCTGAGGTAAATAAGTATGTGGGCTAAAAATAGACATTTTGTCATATGTTATCATCTCTTTCCTGTAATATTCCTTCTTGTTCCTTCTCTAATCTAACTTCAAATTCCAAATATCTTCTAAGAATTAGTCTTAGGTATTTGAACCTGTCACTCATTTTCCACTGAGGTAACTCTGATTTCTTAGCATGCTATTTTGAAGATAAGTCCTTATTCAAACATCTAGAAGGCAAGTCTGAAAGATAAGAGAATAATTTCAGAGAAATAGAACTAATATACCAGAAAACACAATAGAAAAATAATATCTATAAGAAGTAAGAAGTATATATTAGTATTTTCTAAATATTGCTTACTACATCCCACTCACATTAAAACCTACCTTTCACAGCAAAATTTTCAACATATATAGTTTCATTGAAGTAATACTGTTTTTCATTCTATGTTATTCTATATAACATCCCATAGTAAAAAAAATAACTAAAGTGATTTTAATGCTGTTATCCAGAATAAAAAAAATAGCTTTGCTGGGCTGTGGTGGTACATGCCTTTAATCCCAGAACTTGGGAGGATGAGGCAGGTAGATCTGTGAGTTCGAGGCCAGGCTAGTCTACAGAGTGAGTTCCAGGAGAGCCAGGGCTACACAGAGAAACCTTATCTCAAGAAACCAAAAAATTAGTTTAGGTACCAGGCTTGGTGATACTTGCTGTAATAATAACAATAATAATAATAATAATAATAATAATAATAATAATAATAATAAAGTATGTATATACACACATTATCTTAGAATGACTTCTTATATTAAAATATATGATGGGTACCTGAGATCAGAGAATAATGAAAACTCACCTGGGAGTGAAAAAGGATGAGATTAAGAAAAGCTTTAAGCCAGGCAGTGGTAGTGCATAACTTTAATCCCAGCACTAGGGAGGAGAGGCAGGTAGATCTCTGTGAATTTGAGGCCAGCTTGGTTTTCAGAGTTAATTCTAGGACAGCTAAGACTACACAGAGAAACCCTATCTCATAAAACAACAACAAAAAACCTTTTTTAAAATTAATGATTCTTGATGATGTTCTCCTGAGAAATGCACACTAACCCTTGGATGTGAACGATCCACTTACGCAGCATTTCTCTGTTAATTCCCATGCTTAAATCTGTTATAAATCTCTTCCTAATAAATTCTAATTCTGATTTTTTAAAATCAATAGTTGTCAAACTTTGATGGGGATAAAAATCATATTAAATAGGTGTTAAGATTAAAGATGGCTGGGCGGTGGTGGCGCATGCCTGTAATCCCAGCACTCGGGAGGCAGAGGCAGGTGGATCTCTGTGAGTTCGAGGCCAGCCTGGTCTACAGAGCTAGTCCAGGACAGGCTCCAAAGCTACAGAGAAACCCTGTCTCAACACCCCCCCCAAAAAAAGATTAAAGATGTCCAAATATATACTAGATTAACTGAATCTGAATCTAGTAAATAAAAAAAACAACATAATGGAGATCACAGTTTTAATATTTTTCATTAACTGATTCAGATTTAGATCATGATTTGCTATCCCTTAAATTTTTGGTGTCTTTTAAATTAGAGTAAAGCCCAAACTCATAGTTTATCATATTGACAAAGTTCTCCACGGTCTGGCTAAAACTTCTTAGCTTTGATCACTATGTGTCAAACTTGCTAGCATCCTTTCTACTCTGAAAATGTACCAAGGCTGTTGTGTGATATTTTGATTGTGTTCTCACAAATAAAGCTGGCCTGGAGTCAGAGAGTGGAGGTAGCCACTAGCTGACCATAAAGGTTTTGAGGACTGAAGACAGACCAGACAGCATACAGGAAGTAGTAAGGTGGGACTGAGAGAAGATCTTGACTTTTTTGGACTGAGGAACTACTGAAGAGTAGCAAGCAACTGGCAGCTGCTCCCTGTTCTCTGATTTTTCAGGTTCTTACCACAATATTTGACTCCCAAAATTTTATTGATAAAGATTAATTAGATTAATGCTTCATCTGCCATCCAACTTTTTGGGCACAAATTCACAAAACAGCTGCTTTGCAGCCACTAGCACCCACAAGAGCTGCACCCGTTAGAGTCACCATACAGCTGGCTTTTCCTTTCCCCTCCCCCACAAGTCCTATGACCAAGTCTGTCATTTTCCTGTTGCAGCCTCTCTATAATAATCTCCACAAGCCCTAAACTCCATAGGTGCCGGAGCTCCAAATGCTGCTGGAGTTTGCCCCTCATAACCAGCCAGCTCTGCCTTCAGGCAGCTCTGTGCTTTCACTTTCCGCTGGTCACTCATGCTGCTTTCACGTGTTCCCCCACCCCACCCCGTGTCAGCTCTTCAGACAGGTGGCTATTTGGCTCCTTTTCCCCATGGGTTGTGGGATTTCCCTGGACCCCCTCCTCACTGCTGACATGTGGTCAATGGCAGCTGTCCTCAGCCAGGCTGTGTTCTCTGCTCAGACATGCTACACAGTGACAGCCAGTCTTACACTTTACTGCAGCATCAGCAGATTTGGTGATACAACTTGAAATTCTTAAAGGGGAAAATTAGTCTAAAAAGAGACAGAGAATTTTCTCCCACATTAAAAAATGGGAATCACCATTACACTATTAGGTCTCTGTATGATTCCACATTGGATGGTTTAAAAATGGAACAATTAAATGAGGGGATAGTTAACTTTGGAATTTACATAATGTCAATTATAAACATTATTGGTTTGGTAATTCTTGTTTTATCCCTAAAAAAGTTAGTTGATATGAGTGACAAGATACAGGCCTTAGAAAAGTTTACTAAAGAAAATAATGTAATTTTCATTGGTAAGTTAAAAGCCTTAGAAAAACTAACTATAACAGATAATAGAGATATTCAGACAAAGACAGAGGAATTTAAAGGAGAACCAACGTCACCATTGTAAAATTAGAGAGGAATAGCCCAAGGTTATCGAAAAACCAACCTTAATTTATCCAGTCACCTTATGAGAACAACTGCCAAATGACAGGTATCCCGAAGGCTATGTGAGAGCTGACTGGATTCCTGTGGAAATGTTAGATTTGAGGAGATTTAAGGAAGTGATAGTCTCATATGGTATGCATTCACCTTTTGTCAGGCAGATGTTACATTCATGTTCAACTAGTAACAGAATTGTCCCACAAGACTGGAAAAACTTGGTTACAGCAGTATTGGAATCTGGTCCTCAATTACAGTGGAGGACTTGGTGGAAAGAAAATGCTAAGACCATTTAACAATGAAGTAGGGCTAGAGGTATGGAAATTTCCCAAGACCAACTTCTTGGAGAGGGTGATTATGCTGATATACAAAGACAGTCTATATATGATGACCACACCTTGGCTCTATGCCATGCAGCAGCTTTGAATGCTTGAGACAGAGTTGAGGAAGTCAAAAACAGAACTGAGTCATTTGCTAAAGTTACACAGGATCCAAATAAACCTTCACTGATTTTTCACAACTGACTTCAGCTATTAAAAAAAAATGATACCAAACACAGAAGCTAGACAAATAATAATTGAATATTTGGCTTTTGAAAATGCTAATTCACAATGCAAAGGGATAATTAAGCCTTTAAAGGCAAGATCAACATATGTAGAGGAATGGATCTGAGATACAGTCAATATTGAATGTCATAACCATGATGATTCTTGGATAGTAGAGGTGATTTCCAGAGCCTTGAAGAAAAATCAAAATGTTTTATCAAGGTGTTTTAATTGTGGCAAAAAAAAGGCCACCTAAAAAGGAATTGTAGGCAGGGCATTCCTAGAAACAATGTCTTTTCTAGGAATAATCCAAACAGAAGGCCCCTGCCTTCTGGAGTGTGCAGAAGGTGCAGCAAAGGCTGACATTGGGCCAATGAATGCAGATCAACAAGGGACAGACAAGGTAACCCTTTGCCATCAGGAAATGCCTTGGGGGGGGGGCTCTCACAGGTCCTCATGTCAAATTTAGCTCAATCATTCCCTGTTACCATGGGGGAAACTCCTCCCCAGAGCAATTAAAGGACCTAATGCCTATTGTAAAAAACCATACCATTCTGGATGATAGAATACCTTTAGAAGATTAAACAAAAATTTCAGGAGAAATCATAAAGCAAAAATTATAAAGATTAGATTTGGACAAGAGAGACCTCTTGATTAGAAGAGAAATTAATTCATCAAACAGTGTGACCATTTGATCTAAACTAACTTATAAGACTAACAAATGCTTTTCATTTAATCAGATATAGCTTTCCAAAAGGGAAACTCCCCAAAGTTAGAGTTGGAGCAGGGTTTTGTTTTTGTCTTTTCAGGAGAATGAAGGCATCCAGCTAAAAAATCTGAAGACCACTGGACAAATGAGACATCTGAAGACAAAGGATGAGTTATCCAGAGATAATGTCTCAAGAAAAAGAGTAAATTGGCCTATTGGTGTATCACATTTCCAACAGGATAAAATTTCATAAATCTTCTCAAATGTTTGTTTCTGTTGTTCTCTACAGACATATAATGCAAATGGTCTTTTTGTAGTCCCAGTTGAAATCTCTGTCTCATGTCAGAAGAGCCACCTGATATGAGACAGAAGAAAAACCAAAATTAAGGGACTATTCTATTGCCACTAATCTCATAAATCTTTGGTTTTATCTTGATTCTTTAAAACTTTTCTTAAGGTATAAATATCTCAAAATTTATGAGGTTAATATATATACATATATATTTTAAACTTTTTGTCATGATATTTATGATCATATAGAGTACTAACTAAATCTAGAAAAAGACTTCACCTAGATTTCTATAAATTATTTCGGATTTGAGTCTTTATCAGGTAACTAGGAATTAAGTTTTTGTACTCTGAATGTACATAACAAATATTGATCCTTTAACCTCTTCAAGATCTGTTGCATATGACATTTAAAATGTTTAAGTTTTCTGCAGTGAGCCATGACTATGCCTAACAGTGACCTTTGAAGTCTCCAAAAGAAGGATGGGTCTCCACAAGGGCTCCACAACAATGATTCCACCTGGACTGTGGTAATGCCACTAAGATGACAAAGATCAGCTTTGGACTACAAACTGCTCAGGACATTTTCAAGGTGGCTAGCTGAGATGGTCCAGCCTCACAGACTACTTGAACCAAGATTTGAGATAAGCCTTGCATTTTCCCATTACACACAGACTAGACAACTGTGTGTAATGACTGGACAAATGATACAGCTATCTGTCCCAAGAATTGACAATTAACCCAATTTTTCAGGGTCCCCTAAAGATGCTGTCTTCCCCAGACAACAGGAAATAATTTATGAACTCGATGCCCACATTCCCAAGAAGTGGGGTGGGTGATTTTTGGTTGTTCAGTAGATTATGGATGTTTGTCATCATTTGGGGAGATGATTATAAGTTATTATTGGTAATGGTCAGGAAAAAAGCTGAATAAAAGAGATTAGATTTCAGGGACCTTGTTCTAGAAAGAAAAAGAGGGGATATAGAGATGATAGGATAAAAGGGTAGATTATTGAATCTATGTTTAAACCAAAAAGCAACTACTAGTTTTACGTATGTTATAATTGGTTTGGATTTCTTTATATTGATACAATTTGAGGTTATTTTTCTTAGAACATACTATATATGCGTTTCTACTCTTGTTCAAGGTATTGTACCTATACAGCTCATTTAACAATGTAATGTAATTTCTAGTCCTTGAAATATTTAGAATAAAGAAATGCAGGTCAGTAGTTAGTCACCTATTACAATCAAACTTGTAGTCAGGTATGTTTTCAAGGTCAAATAGATATATTTTAGATAGACAGGTGGTCTTCAAATCTACAGAATATGACATTTAAGATGTTTTAATAAGATAAAATTCTTTTTTTTTTTTATGACAATGAGACATTTCTGCTCCTGGCAGCACCAATCTACTTCAGAAAAGATGGTGGGCATGAAAGAAACTCTGCATGGAGTTTGATTTCTTTGTGGCAAAAGTTAGCCACTGGGCAAGAAACTGCCCTTGCCTCAACTGCTGGCAGTATGCTGTCCAAATTGGACAAGCAGGACACAAAATAAAGTGACTACCGAACTTTGCCAAGACAAGGTGGGGCAGTCCTTCAAAAATCCTACTTCATGGATAAGCCTGTCAGATATTCTAGACCTGTAGGCCAATGAAGGATGCCCCAACATTAGAGAGTAACCGTGGGAGACTGTTCAGGCAGCCAGCTATTTCTGTCATTTCTTAATTTTGGAAATTGTTTGCTCTACACTTCCTGTTTACTCAGGTAGTATTATATCCTTCTTAGATCTCTGATAGAATTGAAGACTAGATATTTATAGTTTTCCTTGTTACCAAATTCAGAAATGAAACTCAAAAAAAGAGATGTAAAGTGTGTAAGGTTGAGAGACATAAAAAGATAATTTTGGATTGGTAATGCAAGTTAGGATAGAAAATGAATTAGGTACAACACTTTGAACTCACCAAGATAGGTTAGAATGATGGAGTATTTTCTCTGTATTTGTCAAATGCAAATGGACTGGACATTGTTATTGCATTTTTGCCTGTATATATTTGTATGTAGTTATTATACTTATTGTATATAGTTTTACTATGTTAGCTAAAACCTTTGCTTTTTGTGGTGGTATTGTGTTCCCCAAAATATTGTGTACTTTAATAAACTTATCTGGGGTCAGAGACAGAACAGCCACAAGATTAAACATGAGGATAGGCAGTGGTAGCATACGCCTTTAATCCTAGCATTCCAGAGACAGAAATCCCTCTGGATCTCTGTGAGTTCAAGGCCACATTGGAAATGGCCAGGCGTGGTGACAACGCCTTTAATCCCAGAAAGCAAGTCTTCAATCCCAGGGAGTGGTGGTAGAAAGCAGAAAGGTATATAAGGTGTGAGGACCAGAAACTAGAGGCATTTGCCCAGGAGAGGCATTTGCCCTGGAGAGGCATTTGGCCTGGAGAAGCGTTTGGGCTGGTTAAGCATTCAGGCTTCTAGCAGCAGTTCAGCTGAGAGTCATTCGGATATGAGGACATAGAGACTTCCAGTCTGAGGAAGCAAGACCAGCTGAGGATCCAGCGAGGTGAGATAGCTGTGGCTTATTCTGTCTCTCTGACCATCCATTGCTCACCCCACTACCTGGCTCAGGTTTGATTTTATTAATAAGAACTTTTAAGATTCATGCTACAGCTTTTTATTTAGACAAAAAGGCAGAAATGTGTGTGATATTTTGATTGTTTTCTGAAAAATAAAGCTTTCTTGGAGTCAGAGGGTGGAACTAGCCACTAGCTGATCAAAGAGGTTTAGAGGACTGAGGACAGATAGCATAGAGGAAGTAATAAGGTGGGGCTGAGTGAGGATCTCATCTTTTCTGGACTGAGGAACTGAAGAGGTATCAAGCAACTGGTAGCTGCTCCCTGTTCTCTGTTCTTTCAGGTTCTTACCCCAATATTTGACTCCTGAATTTTTATTAATAAAGATTAATTAGATTAATGTTTCATAAGGGTCTTTCCCAGTTTACAGTTAACTATATAGCCTATTCCATCTCAGACCTCTCTGTAGGAAATTCTATGTTAACTAGCTCTTATCTTCAGGTATCAACTTAATTATTGTTCCTAAACAGTAATATTGTTCCTAAACAGTAAGAGTCCTGCTTGGGATAGAGAGGTAGAGAGACACTCAATACTGCTCTTCCACAGGGCCTAGGTTCAATTCCCAGCACCTACATAGGAGCTAACAATTGTATGTTATTACAGTTCCAGGGGCTCTGATGCCCTCTTCTAGCCTCTATAGACAATGAATGCATTTGGTACAAAGACATACATGTAGACAAAACACTCATACACTTGTTTTTTTTTAAATTTTTTTGGTTTTTTTTACACCAGGTTCTCCATGTAACAGCCTAAGCAGTCCTGGAACTTGCTTTGTAGACCAGGCTAGCCTTGAACCCACAGAGATCTGCCTGCCTCTGCCTCCAGAATGCTGGGATTAAAGGCATGTGGCACCACACCCAGCAAGAGTAAAGTTTTAAAAACCTTAATTAAAAAAAAAAAGAATCTTGGCCAGACATGGTGGTGCATAGTGGCATATCCCTTTGATCCCAGCACTCAAGGCAGAAGCAAATGGATTCCTGAGTCTGAGGTAAAACTGATCAACCTTGCAAGTTCCAGACCAGTCAGAGCTATATAATAAGACCCTATCTCAAAAATTAAAATAAAAATTTAAAAATCTTAAGAATTCATTTCTGTTATCATAAGTTGTGAAAAATATAAAAAAAACCTCAAAAATGAAGGTGAGAACACTGAAAGAATTGGTAGGCTAAAGGCTAAAAACAAACAAAAAACCACAAATGACAACTCAGAGAGCAAAAAGTCTTCTGTTCTACTCAAGTAAGTCTTAAGATTCTGAAAAAGCCATAAGAAAAGTGAAAAAATAAAGCAGTGTTTTCGACTATTTCATACTGCTGGGTGTTTGGGTTGGGATTCTGAGTGCTATGATGTAGGAACAAGAGATTGGTCAGTGCAGGGGTCTAAAATATGAGCCAGGCTGTCCCTCTCTTTTCTTTTTCTCATCATATTATGTAGTCCAGGCTGGCCTGAAGTTTACAACCTTCCTGTCTCAACTTCTGGAGTGCTGAAATAACAGGCATAAGACAGACACTAAGCCCACCTAACACTATTAAATAACTTAAAATTCAGACATTTAAAGAGGTGGCTCAGAGGTTAAGAGCACTGGCTCCTCTTCCAGAGGATCTAGGTTCAATTCTCAACACCAACCCGATGATTCACAACCATATATAACTCCAGTTCCAGGGGTGCTGACACCCTCTTCTGGCCTCCACAGGCACCACATTAATGTACACACACATATATGTGTGTAGGTAAAACACCTGTACACATAAATAAATCTTTTTTTAATTAGGTCATGAGATACAAGGGATAGAAATTCTTACCTACTGACACCGAGTTACTATAATTTTCCAAACATCACATCTCTGTGCAAATAAATCCCTTTGAATAGAGTCCAAGCATTTCCATTTTTCCTGAGAGAAGTCAAAGCAACATCACTAAACATCACTGATTTCTAAAAAAACAATTACCAGTTGTAGAAATAAAGAACACAATTCCTTAATAGAGGGGGAGATGAAAAGGAGTATTCCATAAAGGATACTGCCAAGTAAACAGAGTGAGGCTTTCTGACACAGAGAGATAACAAAAAATTAAGTGATGAGGTGTAAGCATGTCTCAATTTTCTCCTGTAGGTATCTTCATATAAAGCACCTCATTATATTTGAGTTAATATAGTCCATACAATGTCACAGTTTTTTTCATGAAACAGCATATACAAATACCCTTTAAAAATATTTAAGGTGAACATCACACATTCAACAAATGCTGTTTCTCTTCCCTGTTTAGGAATAAGAAAAATAATTGGATTTTTCCCCCATAAAATCTTTTTGCTGTTATTTCTTGACTTCAACAGTTTCTCATAGGTACCAGGTTGGCCTCAACCTTATTATACAGCCAAGGATGACCTTGGCTTGAACTCCTCATCCTTCTGCTTCCCTTTCCTTAGTGTTGGGATCACAGGCATGTGCTATCATATCCAGGTTCCAAGAGCCTCAACTGAGAAAGAAACACATTCTGTATCTAAAGCACTCTGACCCATGGCACAGTAAGGACAAAAGGAAATTATCTGTACAACAGATGTTCCCCTCAAAGAAGCTGAAATGGGCTGTTTCTTAAGACTTATGGGCTTGTTATGTTCACATATGTTTCTCTCCATATTTCATTGTCTTTGTTATCCCTGGTGATCCATTAAGCAAAGCACTCTATTCTTTAACTATGTGGCTTAATGATTATATTGTATCTTTTCAAGTAGTTACTTCTAATAAAAGCTCAGGGCAAGAGGCACTCTGGGTTCTCAGAACATCTTGCATGCTCTTTGGGTCCCCAGCCTTCTTTGCTGGAAATTCACATTCCAGATTAAGAATCTTGTTTCATAAACTGAGATTTTCAAACTGTGGAAATAGATAGCTGGTTCAATCTTATAAGATTTGTACAATACAGCTGGGTGGTGGTGGCACAGACCTTTAACCCCAGCACTTGGGAGGCAGAGGCAGGTGAATCTCTGTGAGTTCAAGGCTAGCCTGGTCTACAAAGCAAGTTCCAAGACAGTCAGGATTGTTACACAGCGAAACTCTGTCTCAAAAAAAAAAAATTGTACAATACTAAAGAATTTTGAATCCTCATAGTCATCATTGTGGCAATCCACAAGAATATGACATAGGGAGTCCGGCTGAATATAATAAGGTATACCTTGACCAACCAAGGGTCCTACAAGTGGGAAGCCATTTATCACAGAATATTTGGTGTTATTTAGCTTTAATATTCAGCTGCTGCTTGTTATGAATTTCTTGTGCTCATAATTCCCATAGAACGTGTATGTGTGATCATCCTGCTCAGGCTAGTACTTAGAAAAGGTCATGTAGGCAGAGCCTTCTGCCTCTGAGCTCCCTGCTCCACCCCACCCCCCTTTTTTTGAGACAGGGTTCCTCTGTGTAGTTTTGGTGCCTGTCCTGGGTCTCACTCTGTAGACCAGGCTGGCCTCGAACTCACAAAGATCTGCCTGGCTCTGCCTCCTGAGTGCTGGGATTAAAGGCGTGCGCCACCACTGCCCAGCACCCTGCTCCCGTTTTAGCATTTGAATTGGGTACCTGCCTTTTGCAAATTTCCCCTTTAGCTAGTGCCAGTCCCAAACAAAGCATTGAAGGAATAGCAGGGAACAAAATAGCAGAGACCATCCCTTGCCTTCAGGCCTAGTGGCATTCCATAGCAATTGACTGAGAACAAAGGAAGTTTTTGCATATCCAGGTGGGAGTGAAAGGTGGAACAGGATTCCTGAGAGACAGAACATCATGGCTAGAGAGAACAGAGGAAGATAGAGATTCTGTAGAGGGTAAGGCAGATCTCTTGTAGAGTTTTCTGAGAGCCAGGAGTAAGGAGCTAGGAAGGAGAGATGGAGGATGAAGAACAGAGGATGAATATGAGGTCAAAAGCATAGGCGCTTACTAAAACTATGAGGACAGGAAAAATAAGCATACAAAGGAACTGAATGTGAGGACAGAGCTGAAGCTGTATAGATAGAATTTTGTCATAGAGGAATAAAGTAAATGGACAAAGAGCTTGCTGTATCTGGATTCATTCCCCTGCCATTGGTAGCATCTCTTCTGGGCCCCTGGGAAGAATATTATTAAGGCTGGTCCATTAATAATATTTGAGACATTATTATATTGGATTATATTAGTCTGTGTTCTCTAGAGTAGCAGAACTTACAGAATGAATATATATATAAATGGAGATTTATTAGAATGACTTCCAGGCTGTGGTCCAACTAATCCAACAATGGCTGGCTACAACAGAAAGTCCAAGAGAGGCTGGATGTCTAAGCTGGTCTTCAGTATATGCTGGAATCCCAAAGAAGTAAGTTCTAATGCCAGTGAAGGAATTGACTTGACAAGGCAAGAATAAGCAGGCAAAGAGCAAAAACTTCCTTCTCCCATGTCCTTATACAAGCTTCCAGCAGGTATAGCTCAGATAAGATCTAGATTAAAGATCTGGATTTAAAGTGTCTTCCTGCCTCAAGATCTGGATAGGAAGTACATCTTCCTACTTCAAATTAAGCAGAAATTCCTCATAGGTGTGCCTTCTATTTTTGGGTTTTAGCTAATTCCAGGATATAGTCACATTGACAACCAAGAATAGCTATCACACAGAGGATTACATCATAAGCACTTTCTATGTCACCAGTAATTTAATCTTTTTATAGACTTCAGAATAGCATTGTATAATAAGTAGATCTGATTTTCATTTTTGAAAATTTCAGGTTGTTAGAATTGTGTTTCTTACTTTTGAATATTTCTCATTACTATTTATCACTCTTAATATCTCCTTTTCCCATCTAAACTATAGAAAAATGGAAATATATCTACCCCAAGTATATACATTCAACCTCACAACTTAATATTGAGTTTCAAAATGATCAAATTATCAGTATTGATCAGTTCCACATTCCTGATCTCTCTGTATCTAGTCCCTAGACATTTTCTAACCTTAAGGTTTAAAAAGCATGAGCTCTTTCTGTAACCCCAGCATGAGAGGCAGATGAAGGATGATGATGAGTTTGAGGCCAGCCTGGGATACATAGTGAGTTTGGGAGCCAATGTAGGCTAAATAAGGAAGTTCAAGACCAGCATGGGCTCCACAGAAAGATACTTTCTCAAACAAACAAAGCCACATACTGAGAAATTCAAAGATTTCTTTTTGTCATACAACAACTTCCTTACCTTATAAAATCAGAGGAATCTCCATCTTATAAAAATCTTTTGTTAGATCAGTATTCCTAGTCAAAGATGCTGTGCTGTGTGTGGGGCTGGAGATATGGCTCAGTGGTTAAGAGCACTTGATGTTCTTGAAAAGAACTAGAGTTCAGTTCCCAGCACCTACATGGTGGCTCAAAACCATCCCAACTCTACTTCCAGATTTCCAGTATTTTCTGCACACAAACATACATGCAGGCAAAATACTCATACATACAAAATAAATATTTAAAAAAATTCAAGAGCTTGCTGCTCTTTCAGAGGACCTGGGTTTGGTTCCTAGCACCTACATAATGGCATCCATGTAATTTCATTTACAGAGTATCCGATGCCCTCTTCTGGCCTCTGTGAGAATCTGCACTCATATAGCACATTTACATACATGCAGGCAAAACATTCATACACCTAAAATTAAAATTCTTAATTTTTTAAAAGTTGCCAAATGTATTGTTGAATAAGCACATAAATATAGGCTAGATTAGAAAGACACAAATACCATTATAAGAATGAGACAAAATGGGCAGCATATTCTTGAGAGGGCTCAGTTAGGAAGGAGGTTCCAGGAATAAGCACTGTTAACAAACCTAATAAATGAAGTAACTAAAAATGCATAATAAATCCCCCAAACTAACCAACCCCAATAAAACTCATTGGATCCCCCTCAGATAGGAGGAAGCTACAAAGAAGATTCTCAGACGAGCCAACCTACAAAGACTCTGATGTCAGACCAGCTGCCTGGGAGAAGCAGAAACTAGCCAAGATGCCTGGAAGAGGTCAAGACCAGAGTGAAAGGAACACTCTCCAACTTGTTCAGCTGCCTGCAGGCTGTGCAGTGTGCTTCAGGTTCCCAGCTTTTGTGAGGTGTCACTTGTGCTGGGGTGGGCTTTGGTGATTCAATTGTCTTTGAGTTGTTTCTGCTCCTGTAACCCCTCATCCATATTCCTGTAGTAAACCTATAAAACCCATTGGTTCACAAAATTGAACTTTGCTGGTATACAAACTTTGGTCTGTCCTGGGCTCCATATCTGGGGTGAGTAGATGTGAGTGTGCCCATGCCCACATGCATGTGTGTGAGCATGCCTGTGTGTGAGTTTGTGTGTGTGTGTGTGTTTGTGTGTGTGTGTGTGTGTGTAGTGTCTTCCTGGGAGTTTTGTCACACAACCTAATTGGCACCCAAACAGTGACATGACAGAAACAAATGAGTTGGAGAGGAATGAATGCATGGTCCTATCTATGGGTAGCAAGGTATGTAACTGAGGTTGAGCAGTTTTAGGGGGAAGCATCCACAGAGGACATTCAGATAAAGTTTTCCTTTCTGGTATGGTGTGTATTGATGTACCTTTGTATTATGACAGCTGAAGGGCTCTAGCAGGTCCAAGCATGCCAAACATGATGCTGGCAGGCCTTGCCCTTCCCCCTTCCCTTGTAAACTGATAGATTGCATCCAAAAAAGCTAGCCACCAAGGTCTATTCCCTTATTTGGACACTTTCGCATGCCAGACTCATTCCTAAGGCTGTCACCAAGGTCCAGCTACTGAAGTATTGAAGTCCTATAATCAAAAGCCCCCTTTTGGCTATTCCAATTAACATGCCCAATCAAAAGATACCACAGCACCCTAGTCCAGTCTAACACAGACATCCCTCTTTTTCCCCCTTAAAAAAATTACACCTACAAGTAATTTGCTGCTGTTTTCTCCCTGAGTCAGAAATCAGCCACTTTACTTTTCTTATCCACTTAATAAAGGATCTCTCTGTGAAAACAGGTGTTTGGGTGTGCTCTGTGACTAATCCAGGTGTTGGGAGGGAGCACGCCCACAACTACATGCAGGTCCCTTCAACAGTTGTTGCAGGCTTAGGAGTATCTATGGGAGGAATCCCAAGATGCCTGCTTGATGAGTCGGGCCCACCACATATGGAGATGACCTGAAAATAGTTCAAGGTTTAGAGGGAGTTTTACAGTCTTTGAAATTAGCACACAAGGGTCAAGATTGTTGGCAAGCAGCAGCAGAGGCTTTCTGGCCACTGTTGTCCATAGTAAAAATGCATCTCAAGCTGGGCTGGCAGCCAAGTAGGAACTTGTTTATGTAAAGGAGCAATTGCAACAAGAAAGGGAGATGCAGCCAGCGTCCCCCATTTTAGCCTGATTTGGCAAGTAAATTAGATAAATGAGAGGATGAAAGAGATTGGTGGTAAAAAGCAGTTGAAGATACCCTCAAGTCAACCTTTAATAGAAAAAGAGGGAAAATCTACAACCCAGCCTGCAGATGGGGGCCTTGACAATGGTCCCATACAAGAAACTAGGATGATCAGGAAATATTCAGCACTTGAACTGCTGGGACTGGGGAAGACTTAAGGAATGAAAGAGCCGGTCACAGCCAGGTTTGTGAAGCTGTAGGACATGGGAGCAGATGGCATCAGTCTGGCAGCTGTGGAGTCAGGAATACTGAGTAAAGCAACACCTCATCCCTCCTTAAGGCAAAGGGTGCATAAACTGAGACAGTGTGAGGGAAGTCAGTCCCTGATGAACTGGCTTAACAGAGCCATTAGGAACACTTGGTTATCTTCATTGTTGTTGTGTTGAGGTCCCCACAAACAGCAGGACCATAGATGTACCGGTGCTATTGAAGGAACTAAAAGTAAGAGATTCTGTGTTTGAACCCCTGTTCACTGGGCCAGATAGAACTATATTCCTAGAGGAGTTAAACAAATGGTTGATCCATCAAGAACCCAAGGCTGGTGTGGAGCTTTTAGCAGTGTTGCTGGGCCTCTTGGTTGGGAAAGATCTTTATGAACTAGGAAAAGCTTTGGTAGATCTTTTTTACTTAGACCAGCATGTAAAGAGTGTCCATAAAGTGGGAGAGCAACGTAGAAGAAAGATAGTAAAAAGGTAAAGCCAAGAAAGAGTTCTGTCTGGGTTTCTCAAAGACAAGTGTAGCATAATTTATGTTGAGCTGGAGTTCCTAAGAAAACATTGATAGAAGCCAAACTGTGTGCTGAAGAACTTCTGAAAGGCTCTAACCAGAGGAGCAGTTCACAGAAGAAGTTCTGTGATAGAACAGGACAGGTGAAGATGATTAAGCCTGTCCTAGGGGTGGGTAATTATCCCCCCACACTAAGGAGGGTTCATTTCCAGCAAGAAGTTATGCTAGGGGTGGAGATGATTTGCTCATCCCTAAACTCCCCCAACAGCAGGTATGGTGATTGAGGAGGCAACAGGCATCATGCCAATCCAGGATCACTCTTGACCTAGGGAGCCAGCAGGTACAGCAGGGGAGAGCAGGGCCACATTCACCTTTGGCCTTGAGTAGGTCTGAGCATACTAAGTCAGGCCCATTGAGCTTATCAGGTGTGGAGAAATGTAGGGAGGCTCCCAGATATAGAAACATAATGGCTCAGAGAGAATGACTAAAGATTACAGAGAGCTAATTAAGTTAACGTCTCCTATCCATGCTTTGTATCCAACCTTGATCTGTAGAGGAAACAATTGATACAAATGGATGGAACCTTTTCATGCTGTACTAGACCTTGCTTATGTTTGACCTTAATATCTTCTTAGTTGTGAACTTCTGGGATCACTTGACACTGCTGAGAACAGATGACCACAGACTTTCAGCACGCATCACCAAGGTTATCTTTGTTATGGGATGGTGGTTTGGGAGGCTGCTTTGCTCTGCCCATCCTCTGGAGGAGGTTTTGTTATATAGATGATGTAATGCTAGCCTCTGAGTGTTTTGCAGATTTGGAAAGCCACTGGAGAGACAAGCCAAGAAGCAAACAGACAAACTGAGCTGAAAAGAAGACTCTGAGACCAGACCAGCTGCCTTGAAGCAGAAACTAGCCAAGATGCCTGGAAGAGGTTTAAGAACAGAGTCACTTGGAAAAACCACTCTCCAACCTGTTCAACTGCTTGCAGGCTGTGCAAATAAATACTCCTAGTTCCCAGCTTTTGGGAGCTGTCATCCATGCTGGGTGGATTTTGGTGATGCAGCTGTCTTTGTGTCATTCCTGTTCCTGTAAGTGACCCCAATAAAACTCATTGATTCACCAAGTTGGCTTTTGGTAGTATCCATACTTTTGTTGTGGGCTCCCTACCTGAGATGAGTAGACATATGTGTTGCATCTCCCCAGGAAAAGGTTTTGTCTCACTACACACACAAGCATGCGCACACACACATGCACACACACACACACACACACACACACACACACACACACACACACACCAATGCTCCTATACCTGAAGTGCTTAAAATAAATTATAGCAATAGTCTAAACATTCCAACAAAAGGGGAATGATAAAATTTAAAAAGCAAGTTCCAACTATATGTTCTTTAGAGGAAATAAACTTTAATTATAAAACAAAAATAAGAATATTGCTAGAAATGAAGAAGATTAATTCTCCAACCTTCCCTGAGGATCTGCAAGCAGTTAATGGTTGCTGTGGGAAGGAAA
>CABHPQ010164581.1:12542-36719 GCA_902168405.1 Peromyscus aztecus | reverse complement strand
TCACAGATCTAGCCTCTAGGTGCATTTCACAAATAATTTGTTCCTACCATTCCCAAAAATCCTTCCTTGGCTTTACAGAATCAGTTAAAGGGTCTAATCAAGTTGATTCCAGTGCTAGACCTGCCTCCACTGACCAAAGACCTAAGCTATACCCATGCATAAAACAAACAAAACAAAACAGAATCAAGAAGTTGTCAATCCTAAAGCAGTGGATATGTATGAACTGCCTGACAAGGAATTAAAAAAATATGTTTTATTCATATATTGTGTGTTTGTATATATGCATGTGTATGCTATTTGTGTGTGTGTATGTGTGTGTGTGTGTGTGTGTTTGTATGTGTGTGTATGGTGTATGATGTATGTGTGCCTGTGTCTATACTTGTAGACGCCTATGTGTCTCATGACACATGTGGAGATCAGAGGACAGCTTAGGAATTGCTTCTCTCCTTGTAGGAGAGAAGGTTGTTAGCCTAGGCATCAGGCACATTTATCTGCTGAGCAACCTCACTACCCTGCTTTTTTATAAAATGTCTTTTATGCAAATTATTTCTAAGTAATCACTTGAAAAATACTCAGTACCTTATAAGAAACAACAACAATAACAAAATATGAAAAAATATAACACTGAACTTAATTGTTTTAGGAAAACCAAACATGAAATACAGAGGTTAATAATACATTTATTGAACTGACAATTTTCCTAGAGCTACTTTCAAGCTAACTTGGAAGAAAAACAAACCACTGACATTAAAGACAATTATTGTGAAACTACAAGCATTGGGGGAAAAAAACACTAATAGAAATGAAAACTATAAAATCGTACTGGCTGATGATAAACCATCAATGTATGAATTATGATAATTCAGGATAGGTTGTATAAAGTGATATGAATGACAGTAAATGTTTTAAATCTGGAGATAAAAGGGGATCCTCATATCTATTAAGGCAAAATAAACTCAAATTATATCATGGATATAAGTCTCAAAAAATTATGAAAGAGTTAGAAATTACAAGAAAATCTGAATTTTCACGCATTGTTTTTGAAGTTTAGAAGACCAAGGTAGAACAAGAAAATGGCAGATTAGAGATCCATCATTCTGCATCTGCAACATCTTCAACTAAATTAGCAGATGTCTATTCTCCTAACACCACAGAGCACTGCATCTAACCTTGTGAGTGGTAACCCCTTTGAAGGTCAAATGACCCTTAACAGGGGTCACATAGGAACATCAGAAAACAGATATTTACATTAAGAGTCATAACAATAGCAAAATTACCATTATGAAGTAACAATGAAAAAAATTTTATGGTTGGGTCATAACAACAAGAGTACTTTTATTAAAGAGTAGCAGCATTAGGAAGGAGTGGTGAAACATTGAGCACCCTAATAACATCTGCCTGAAGATCAGAGAACAGAACAACTCACTAAATTAAACATAGAGGCCTGGCAGTGGTGGCACACACCTTTAATCCTAGCTGATTGGACTCCTGTGCAAATGTTATATTTGAGGAGATTCAAAGAAGCAATAGTCTCATATCTCATCCATTCATCTTTCCTGAAGCAGATGTTAAAGCCATGGTCAACTTGTAATAGAATTATCCCTCAAGACTGGAATAGTCTGGTTACAGCAGTCTTAGAGTCTGGTCCCCAATTACAATGGAGGACCTGGTGGAAGAATGAGGCTACAACCATTGAACAATGAAATAGAGCTAGAGGTATGGAAATCTCCCAAGATCAATTTCTTGGAGAAGGTGATTTTGCTGATATACAAAGATAGTCTTCATATGATGACCATACCCTAGCTTTATTCCAGATGGCAGCCTTGAACGCTTGGGACAGAATTGAAGAAGTATGTAAGAAAATGGAGTCATTTACAAAAGTTATATAGGGTCCAAAAGAAATCTTCACTGATTTGTTACCAAAAACTGACTTCAGCAATAAATATAATGATACCAAATTCAGAAGCTAGACAGCTAATAATTGAATCTCTGGCTCTTGAAAATGCTAAGGCACAATGCAAAAGGATAATTAGGCTGCTAAAAGCAAGATCAGCAACCTTGGAGGAATGGATCCCAGATACAGTTAATATTGAATCTCATCATTATGATGATATTTGGATAGAAGAGGTGATTTCCAGAGGTTTGAAGAAAAATAGTGATGTCAAATGTTTCAATTGCAGTAAACAAGGTCACTTAAGAAGGGCATTCCTAGAAACAATGCTTTTGCTTGGAATAATCTCAATACGATGCTCCTCCCTTCTGGATTATATAGAAGGTGTGGTAAAGGCAGACATTGGGATAACAAATATAGATCAACAAGGGACAGACAAGGTAATCCTTTGTTGTCAGAAAACTCCCTGAGGAGTCTCTTGCAGGCCCCCATGACAAAATCAATTCAGTCCTTTCTTGTCACCATGGAGGGAACTCCTTCCCAGAGCAATCGAAGAACCTAATTCCTATTGAAACAAAACAAAACAAAACAAAAAACAAAACAAAACAAAAAAAACCACATACTGCTCAGGGAGATATAGAAGCTGTAGAAGAAAGAAGAAAAAGTTCAGGAGCAACCATAAAGAGAATTTTTTGGCAAACTTCTATAAATGAACAAAGACCAAAATTAAAAATATGAATAAATGACATTCTCATTGAAGGTCTTGTAGATACAGCTGTGGATGGAATAATAATCGCACCAGAATCTTGGCATCCAAATTGATCTCTTGAGGAGGTAAATGTTCAGTTTTTGGGATTGGAACATTATCTCAAGTGAAACAGAGTGCAGGATGGGTTGAATATACAGGGCCAGAAAGACAGAGAGGAAATTTAAAACCATATGTGGCTAATACAGCTATGAATTTGTGGGAACATGATTTACTACAACAATGGAATACTCAGATTAATATTCCTCCAATATCAGAAACAAACCATAAAGTAACATGTTTCTGAGAAAAATATTAGAAGGTATTATAAAGAACATTCATCAAATATCCAGGTTGTACAAGAACAGGGCACAGCAGCTGCTGATCTTTCAAAGACACCAACAGCCCTACATTAAAAATGGATAACAGAAAAGCCTGTATGGGTTCAGCAATAACCTTTACCAAAGAGAAACTATAGGCCTTAGAAGAGCTGCTACAAGAACAGTTAAATGCTCAGCATACTGAAGAATTAATCAGCCATTAGAATTCTCTTGTATTTGTTATTACAAAGATATCTGGTAAGTGGAGAATGGTAATAAATCTAGAGATGTTAACAAGATAATTCAGTCAGTGGTCTCTCTACAATCTGGAATCCTTTGCCTTCTCTGTTACCTAAAGGATGGCCTCTTATAGTTATTGATTTAAAAGACTGTTTCTTTTCAATATCCTTACAAAAAAAAATGACAGAGAAAGATTTGCCTTCACAGTGCCTACTTATAATAATTCTCAGATACCAATGGAAGATTCTCCCACAGGGAATGTTAAATAGCCCAATCCTGTGCCAATATTTGTATGACAGTCATTGGCAATAATATGTAAACAATTTCCTCAATCTACAGTTTACCATTACATGGACAACATTTTACTAGCTAATTCAAATGTAGGTATTTAGAAAGAATTTTTGAAGAAGAAAATTTTGCCTTGTTAGGGACTACAATTTGCTCCTGAATAGATACAAAGTGGAGATTTTATTAATTATTTAGGATATAAACTAGGCCTACAAAAAATTAGATCCCAAGTCATGAAAATTATGAGAAATTGATTACAGACTCTTAATGACTTTCAAAGAATATTAGGAGACATTTCTATTCTATGGTTCACTGCTGGGGTAAAAAAGATGAACTGAGCAATTTCTTCAAAACCTTAGTGGGTAACAAGAATTTAAATAGTCCAAGAAAATTATCAGCTGAAGCTGAGAAGGAACTGGCTCTGGTGGAAAAGAAAATGCAGTATGAACATGTGGATCATTTTGATCCAAAGTGTGATTGCATTTTGGTTATTTCACTCTGTAAGCATTCTCCTACAGGAATTTTAATGAAGAGAGAAGATATTACATTGGAATGTATATTTTCACCAAATAAACAGAGTAAAAGAATTAATAACTTATGTGGGAAAGTTCTCTGAGTTGATTTTAAAAGGAAAATTGAGACCTCATCGATTAGCAGGAATTGACCCAGCAGATATTATAGTATCTTTAACTAAGGATGACATTGGCAAATTATAGGCAGAAAATGAACGATGGCAAAGAATTTGCAGTAATTTTTTGGGAGATATTAACAGCA
Organism: Peromyscus aztecus; assembly: GCA_902168405.1. Lineage (NCBI taxonomy): Eukaryota > Metazoa > Chordata > Mammalia > Rodentia > Cricetidae > Peromyscus > Peromyscus aztecus. Next base: position 32,461 of record CABHPQ010164581.1, on the reverse strand, counting down.
AATGTCCAAAAGAGATAGAATTCAACTTATAAAGAGAGTTGATTGGGTCCTGCCTTTCAATATACAGGAAACAACAATATATGAAGCCCCTACATTTTATACAGATGCAAACAAACAAGGAAAGGCAGGTTTTTAAAATTTTAGTAAAGTGATTCAAAGTCTTTACACTTCTGTCCAAAAATCAGAATTATATGCCATTCTGATGATATTAATGGATTTTCCAGAAACTCTGAACACAGTTACTGACTCTCAGTAATGCAGAAAAATTTGTTTACACATTGAAACTGCTGAATTTATCCCTGATGAGTCAGAATTAACTTGGTTTTCTATTCAGTTACAAGAAATATTCTGAAATAGGAATCATCCCTTGTCTGTAACACACATCTAATCATATACATGTCTGCCAGGCCCTCTAGCACCAGGTAATAATATGATCGATCAATTATTGATAAGAAATGTGCTGAAGACCTCAGAATTTCATTAAAAACATCACGTCAATAGTATGGGTTTCATAAAAGGATTTTTCCATATCCTGGCAACAAGCCAAGGAAATTATAAGGAAATGTCCTACTTGTTCTTTATACAGTCAAACTCCACTACCAGCAGAATGTAACCCAAAGGCTACTCAGAGGAATGAAATCTGGCAGATGGATGTGTTTCATTTTGTAGAATTTGGAAAATTGAAATATGTACACCATACCATTGATACCATTTCAGGTTTTCAGTAGGAAACTGCTTTGAGTTCCATTAAGGTTGATTCTGTAATTACCCATTTGCTAGACGTTATGGCCACCATGGGTATACCTGTACAAATTAAGACAGACAATGCTCCAGCATATGTCTCTGGTAAAATGAAATAGGGTTTTCTTTTTTTTTTTTGCTTATTATAATATAAAGGTATACCATATAATCCTCCAGGCCAAGCAGTCATAGAAAGATCAAATTGAACATGCTAACTAAACAGAAAGGGGTAATAAAATCTCCCAGAAATAGATTATATAATGCTTTATTAACTTTGAATTTTCTCAGTGTTATTGAGAAGGGAACAACAGCTGCAGAGAGATATTGGATAACAGAAAAAAAAAAACTACAGAAATAAATCAGCCTATGCATTTTAAAGATGTGCTGACCTCAGAATGAAAACCAGGATATGTGTTACATTGAGGACGAAGTTATGGTTTTGTTTCCACAGGAAAAGAAAAGTTATGGATACCAGAATACCATCAAAACTGATAAAGGTTCGATTTGAACTAGAGATACCTCTTAACTGTAAGAGGTGACAGTTCATCAACCAGCATGACCATTCAATTTAAATTCACTTATAAAACTAACAAAAGCTTTTCATTTGATCAGATATAACTTTGGGAACTTCCCCAAAGTTAGGGTTGGGGAATGAGTTTGTTTTTGTCTTCCTGGAGAATGAAGGCTAAGGAATCTGAAGAACACTTGACAAATGAAACATCTGAAGAAAAAGGACAAATCATTTAGAAAAAAATGTCCCAAGAAACAGAGTAAATTGGCCTATTGGTGCATCACCTATCTAACAGATTAAATTTCATAAGTCTTCCTTAATGTTTGTTTCTGCTCTTCTCTACAGACACAAGACACAAATGGTCTTTATGTTCAATTAAAAATTAAAGAAAGTTTTGGTTTCAGGCCTCTAACAGATGGCCTGGTAGCTATCAGTTCCTTGCTTGTCTTTTAAGGCTTTGTTTGGGGTTGACTCTATCTTAGGAAGTAGCTCAAGGAGGGTATTTGCTATTTTGTCAGTTTTTTTGTTTTGTTTTGTTTTGTTTTTTTGTTTTTTTCCAGAGCTGAGGCTTGTGCTTGCTAGGCAAGCCCTCCATCACTGAGTTAAATCCCCAACCCCTCAAGGAAGGTATTTGCAAAAGGCAGATACCCAAAACAAATGCTAAAGAGGGGGCCTGGAGCTCAGAGGCAGAAGGTTCTGTCTATGTGACTATCCAGGTACCTTGAAACGGAGATTCACACACACATACACATTTTAGGAGAATTATGAACACAAGGAATTCATAGCAAGGCACAACTGAATATTAAACTGCCTAACACCAAGGGTCCTGCTGATTGGCTTCCTACTGGACTGACCCTTGGTTTTGTCAAGTTATAGGTTATAATATACAGCTGCACATCGATTTCATTTTTCTGTGGCTCGGTACACAGATGAATCTGTCAGATATGCTAGGCCTTTAGGCTGAAGATGGGTGCCCCAATGCTGCAGAGGAAACTTGGTTGGCTGTCCAGGAAGTCAGCTGTTTCTGTCATTTCTCACTTTTTTTTTTTTTTTGGAAGTCACTTATTTGCACTTCCTGCTTACTCAATTAATGTTATTTCCTTCTTGGGTTTCTGAGAGAGTTAGTTGCAGACTAGATAGTTATAGTTTTCCTTGTTAAAAAATTCAGTAAAGAAACTCACTAAAGACATGTAAAATATATAAGCTTGAAAAACATTGAAAGATAATATTCAGTTGGTAATACAAGTTAGGATAAAAAGTGAATTAGGTACAACATTTTGGACTCATCAAAATGGGATAAATAATGGAGTATTTTCTCTGTATTTGTAAATGTTTATGGACTGGACATTGTTAATGTAATTCTTGACTATATATTATATAAACTTATTGTAGTTATTGTATATATTTTCTTATATTAGCTATAACCTTCTTTTATTATTTTAGACAAAAAAGGGGAAATATGGTGATATATTGTATACCTTAATAAAATTTGCCTGAAGATCAGAGAACAGAACAAGCCACTAGATTAAACATAGAGGACAGCCTCTGGTGGCACACACCTTTAGTCCTAGCACTTGGGAGGCAGAAATTCATTTGGATGTCTGTGAGTTCAAAGCCATCCTGGACTATATGAGATTGACTTAGTCTGGCAGTGGTGGCACACACCTTTAATCCCAATACTTGAGAGTCACATGCATTTAATCCCAGCACTTGAGATTTCATGCCTTTACTTGGGAAGCACACATGCCTTTAACCCCAGGACGTGATGGCTAGCCAGAGAAAGGTATATAAGTCATGAGGAGACAGGAACTAGAGGCTTTTTCAGGCTAAGGAGCTGGTGAGGTGACATGTGGCAATGGCTTGTTCCTTTGTCTTTCTGATCTTTCAGCATTTATTATTCATATCTATTTTTTCCATTCCCTACTGCCTGTGATAAAATATGACCTGTGTGGATGTCCTGTTTAGGTGGTCCCTGCATAACTCATTTTGAAATTTAATTTTCATTATGACAGGATCAAGAGATAGGGACATTAAGAGCTGACTAGCTCTTGAGGAAATATCTCTCATAAATAGACTGAAGTCATTATCTTGGGACTGAGTTAGTTACCACAGGAATGGTCTCAGAGAAGGGAGTTTGGTAACCTGGGCTTTTTCTTCCTCTGTTGTTGTCTTGCTCTCTCATGTATTGTACTTGATGTCATGTTGTCATGCAGCTAGGATGCTCATCAGAAGCCATCACCATGTCCTGGGACTTTCTAGGTTTCTGAACTGTGAGAAATAACTTTATTTTCTTTATAAGCTATCCATTCTTTCAGATTTCATTTCTCCACTAGATCTTAGACAAGCAGTAAATCAGTGAGCTCTCACTCTGTGTTGGGAACTAGGCCAGTACACAGCTTTGGTAGGAAATAAGAGCAAGAAAGGACATTGGGATCAATGCACATAGGCTCCCACATTCCTGTGTTTATGGCCATCTCTGGTCATCCCAATACAATAAAGATGTCCTTGATCCACATAGCACTATATGTAGGTAGCTATTTCCTATTCATGCCTCCTCAATTTCAGGGTGAAAAGAGTTCTTGTTGCCAACTCAGAGCTTTTGCATCATTCACAATGCAGTAAGATTACAAGTTATACTAGTGTTCATACTTCACCACCACCCCTTCAATTACCGGAATTTGGGGTATACTCTGTGCTTCTATTCAAGTCCCTGACATATAACTATCACTAGTGAAAACAACCTGTTTGTTGCAAGAAGAGAAGCAGAAAACCAAGAAGAGACTATTGATGTTATAAATAGAGAAATCAGATCATGTTCACTTTAGTGTATTATGTGATGAGACAAGTTATTGGGTCCTTTGAGTTTTTAGTACATCGTATGCAAAAGGAATACAAGAATGCCTCAACTGCAGAATGGAAGTATGTTCATGCCTTGGTTTCTCTTAGGGAATTGGTTTGAGGAATACCTAGATACCCAAATCCACAGAGGTTCAAATCCTCTCTATAAAATGATACAGTAGTTTATACATAATCTATGCACATCTTCTCCTGTACTTTGAATCATCTTTAGATTATTTGTCATATATACTATGACATCAATACTAATTTAACTCTATTGTTTAGTGAGTAATGACAAGAAAATATCTGAAACTATTAGTAACTGTAACTACAGTTTTTCCTCAATATTTTCAATTGAGCCATTTAAATCCCATTTAAAACTCAGAGATATGAGAGAACAAGTTTAGGAAAGAAAGTTATTTGATACCAAAGCAGCCTGCTTTGGGCCTGAAATATAATTCCCTCGGTAATGATACTACTGCTAGCAATGTTAGCAATGCTTACATGTCACATATCTTTGATTTCACTGATTTTACATTAGATCTTTAGGAGTTTACTTGGACCATGCTATGGTCTCTCAGAAGGGGGAGACTCTATACAGCAACTGACTCTGCATATCTACTATTTCTCAGAAAGACTTTCACATTTCACACTCAAAAATGCAAATTAATTAACACTTATGACATAATTAAATGCTGATACTATAAGCTGAAAAAACAAAAAAAAAAAGAAAAGGTAGTGTTAAATGTCTTCCATGGGGGCTAATTGCTCCAGAAAAGCCAAACTGTTTCTTGTAGGGAAACACTTATCAATTTCATAAAATATTGTAATACCGGTGTCTCCTATTTAAATTTCCATAGCTTAACTTTTATGAATCTCTAAACTGTGTTTACAAAAAGAGTGATGCTATTTTTTGTTTTCATACAATATAATTATACCTAGTGCATTGACATTATTCAGTAATTCTGTGCTGTATCTCATCACAAACAATAATTTCTAAGCAACTTCTCTGTATGTAGGAAGGAGCAAGCCCATCAGAAATATGAATTTATCTCTGAGCAAAAAAAAAATACCTCTGACATTTTCATTTTTCCAGCTAGTAGATTTTTATATGAAATTATATTATTTTCCTAATTTATGTGTGTCTAGGTCTATCTTGTGTCATAAGCATGTGCATGAAATATATGAATTTTGCAAAATCACTTTGAGGATTTCAGTTGATAACCATGATATGTGCTGTGTATCTCTTTGGTGCTTAGAACACAGATGAACTCTTTTATACATGTTTTATATGAATATCTGTGTAATTCTGATGCAATTTCTAATTTTTAATTAGCACTCCAACTTAAGCAGTATCATATTGTACCTGTGATCTTAGCCATAAAGAAAAACTTCATTTTGTTAATTATAATAGCAGTCTATGCCAAGATAATGAACTTAATTTTCTGTCTTCAATTGGATTATGTGATTAGATTTCATTTCATTCTTAAGATTTAGATTCCAGAGTATCAGATACCTTTATTGTTTAGCATTCTGTGTGATGGAGTCAAACGAACTTTCTCAGTGTTTTCCAGAATCTATTGCCACCATCAGGACTTCCTGTCCTGCTGGTTGTACAGCACTGCTAAGTTTTGCCTATCCTGGCTAAGTGGAGACTAATATGGCATTCAATCCTGGGACTTCTATGATTAATTTTTATTTGCTTTCATAGAGAATATACCTACCTAATACTACTTTTTGCATAATTATGTGCCTACCACTCATGCTCACTTTATTTCATATATAATATACCTTGCAGAACCATCTCCATTCACAGTTCCACCTCAGAGAGCATCTCCAAGCTCCAGCACTACATAAATTTCCACCTCATTACCTACGCTTCTATTTAAGTACAGATTTTTTTTGGCATCCAAAGACCCTGGAATTTGTGGGACTCTGCTAAACCCACCTTCTTCCCTTTTTTTCTGATATATGATCTTTTTTTACTAAGTTGAGCAATTCTCATTCTCATTTAAAATTAGTAAATAAAAGTGCTTACTATAAAACCTGAAGACCTCAATTTGATTTCTAGAACCATATGCAAGGGTAAGAACAAAAGTCTTTCATGAAACTGGCCTCTGATCTCCACACAAATATCATGGAGTATGCACACACACACATACACACACACACACCATATATCACCAGAAACAAAATAACAATAATAATAATAAAGTGTTTTAATTGGACTATTATGAATGTACTCATTTGGGAAAGAAAACAATTAAATTATTTTGAAGTCTAGTCTTATATCATAAAGCTCTTGAGTGTCCTATTTAAGTTTGTTGCTGAAAGACAAAGAATCTAGCAACTGCCCAAGAGTAGGAAATCTGCATAAGGCATGAGGAAGAGAGCTCTGATTTTGGCAACAGATGTTTAGTATGGAAGACAAGTGTTAGGACCTAGGTAAAGGTTTGAGAAATAGAAAGAGCAGGGGACGCTAGCAGGTAACAGTTCTTTAAGTAATGGACACCTTGGAGAGGGTGGTTTACTATTTCCTCCAACAATTGGCTCAAATTCCTTTTAATGAGACATAAATTTCAGCTGATTTTCATGAAGACTTGATGCAATCGAAGGAATTTTGCATAAAAGATGTTCAAGCAAGTCAAAACTGCATGTGAGACATCCAGTTCATAAAATCTGTCCTGTGGCAGTGTTCATGCCGTCCTTTCCCTTTGTCCTTTTCCTCATCCTCTCAATCATCCTTAATCCTCATTTTTAGAATTTTTTCATGACTAATGTCCTCCTCTTCTTTTCCAGGGTAAGTTACATTCCCAATCTAGATTCATCCCTACACTTACCTTTGGATAAGTGAACACCCATTTTTGTGCTCTACTCTGAATCCTAAAAAGTAGGGCAGAAATCTACACCCATGATGCCTAGAAACAGCTTTTAAAACTCACTCACCTTCATCCTCATTCCTGTTGTGGTATTTTAGAATAAGGGAAACAATACTCATTGTTATAATCATTCATTGCGTGTGATAGAGAATTGTAAAGCATGTTGACTTATAAGACCCTCCATCTTCCTTTACAGGTACTTTAATGTAATTACAGATTGGTATTCTCATCTCAATACTACAAATAATGAAACAGACTCAAGGAGACTGATTTGTCCAAACATCACGTCTAAACCAAGTACAAGAGCTCAGATTTGAATCATCCAAATCTTTTGGGTACATCTGAACAATTCTGAAAGACGAATCCACAAAAAGAACCCCACAAATTTTCAACATGACCTATGTGGGGGAGTAAGAATGTTTTAAGGTGTCTTAGAACTGGGGAAGATACTTCCTTTGTTTTTGGCATGCCTTATAGAATGAATTTGGAACACAATAGTGTCGCCTCATCAGATGCAATTCCCAAATAGAAATCACTGCTTTCAACTTCTTTATGGAGTTTCTGAACCTTTAAATAAAATGGTTTTGAAAGTATTGCAATCTCCCCCACAATTCACTAATGTTTTTAGTTTACTAGTTGATTGCAAAACAAACCTAGCAATTATAAGATAAGATTCATATACTTGAATAACTCAATCTTGGTAAACACTTGTCTATATTTCCCTGTTCTCTATTTCCCTCCTATTCTTAGAATGAATTATCTGGACTCTCAGTTAATGCCATTTTCTCTGTCTATATATTATTTTACATTCCCTATAACATAAATCAATCTTCTCAGTAATGACATCATTTTTTTCTTACAAAAAATCACAGTTATGAGTTTAAAAGTCTGGTCCTATTGTTCCCCCATAAACCTATGTTTAATATATTACCCTCAAAAATCACTCCATTTCTGTGTTTCACTTTGTAGCATCAATTTTCTCTTGAACTCAATATAGAATTTACCTCTTTGTCTACCAGATGAATAAAAATTGTTCTTATAAAAGGCCCAAGGAAGTCTAATTTTCCTAAACTCAACAGGAAAGTCTAAATACTCATTTTCTTGAACTATTAGAGTTATTTGATCATTTCCCACAACCCTTTATCAGTTTCCAATATATGGTCCTCTAGTTTCAGGATTTTACCTCCATTTACCTTCCAAGTAGCTCTTTCTTTCAATTTGATATCATTCAAAAACAAACAAACAAACAAACACCACAACTCTCTCTTTCTCTTTCCACTGGACCTCCATGCTTTCATGTCAAGACAATTTAATTTAGTATGATTACTAGAATACTGTCTGCATTGATTCTCTTTCTCTATTGCAATATGTTCCATAGCCTCAAAATAAACTGATACAACTCCCTAACCCTGCTTAAAGATGAATATATAATTTCAAATCCCAAATTCTCACTTTTTCTACTTAGTATTCACTGTTTGCCTCATGCCTGCTCCATCTCATCCTTACATGTCACCCGTCATTATATCACACCAGCTCTGACTTAAACCTTTCTTTGGTTTTGATTGTGTCTCATCATAAAACTCTCTGCCCTGATTAGGGTCCTATTCTTTATATTTTCATCAATATTTCTCATAGGATTTTCATCCACAAGGTCAAGAGGATCAGAACTTCTGGTTGTTTCTTTTCATAAAGGTGTGTATGTGTGTGTGTGTGTGTGTGTGTGTGTGTGTGTGTGTGTGTGTGTGGTGTATGAAAGAGAGAGAGACAGAGAGAGAAACAGAGAGAGAGAGACAGAGAGACAGAGAGACAGAGAGACAGAGAGAGACAGAGAGAGAGACAGACAGAGAGAGACAGACAGACAGAGAGGCAGATAGACAGAGAGACAGAGAGAAATTAAAGTCCTTAGAATTTTCAGTAACGATATACTACAATTAGACATTTTATTCCACAATCATCACTTTTTTGCTCATTTAACTACACTGATTACTTATTTAGGAATTAAAACAAATAAACAGAAATAACCATAGAGGACACTCACTGTATTGACTTGATGATTTGCTTATGATTTCTTCCTTCCCCTACCTATATACAGACCACAAGCATATAAAGGAAAAAGTGATCTCTGGTCTGTTCATTGTAGAAGCCCCTGGAGCCTGGATTAGTGTCTGCTACAAAGCAGATACTGAATATTAACAGAGCTATTGAATAAAACTCAAATATCTGTTACACCCGAATGGGTAATATTTCTCAAACTTATGTATTATTTTTCAGTGAGCACCATTTCCTTCCTAGAAAAATAAACCTGTTGTCTTCCAGTATGAAAATGTCAATATCCCCTACCTTTGTCTTTGTACTTTCATGTTTTCTTATTTAATTCCTGTAGTGCTTGTGCATGTTGATATATATATATGTATATATATGATATATATATATGTCTTATGTATATGGTATATTTTATATATAATAATCTAGGCACAAAATACTCTGATATTTTTAATAACTCTTTAAATACTTGTGAAGTTTTAAACCAGTATCCTTTAGTATTTTCTTTTGAGAGAATCTGTGTTGTGTGGAATACATGTAAATGTTTTAGATGTCTAACAATTATGTTATACTATTATAAAATTCACTGGTTACTTTCTTTGTAAGGACCACCACCCAGAGACCTGTGTATAGCAGAAAAGTACTCTACTACAGAGCTATATCTCCACCTCTTTATCATTCTTATTTCTTCTAAATTCTTGTTTTCCCATTTCCTAGAATATCTCTCACCAAAATTATAAAACAAGCAGGATTTTCCCCTATTCTGTTATTATAATTTCAAAACTTGAATTGTTAGAAAGTATCAAGAGGGTTGGGCCTTGTGAGGGACAAAGTAGATTTAGTTCTTCACATGGGAAACTGACATGGTGAATTATTTTCCTATAGATAATGACAGTGGTGGGAATGCATTGCATGGAGGACCCTATAGTATAGTGGAACACATTCTGTTGTCTGCAATTGTTTATTTCCTAGGGTTTCTAAAATCATATCTTACTGAAGTGTGAAATAATTTCCTTCCTACATTTGTATTGAGTCTATATGAGAAATTCATGAAGCTTGCACTAGTCTTAAATTTCATAAGAACAAATCATTTTAACCTTACCTTTCTCGTGTTACGAAAGGTGTCTTTCAACTCTAAATTCTCTGCCACTCTGGATTATTGCAAAAGGCATTTTTTATTAACTGTCAATAAAAAAGTGTTATATATAAATTCTTTCTTTTGAGGCTCTGTGGAGAAAATACAAATTCTCACACATATTTTTATTATATTCCCACAATATCAATATTAAGAAAGTATTTATTCTTCCTTTTCTTTTATATGCATATACTGAGCAAATAATCTAGATACACTGAAAGAATTCACAGTGAATAAATAAGAGGGAATGTAGCTTCTAAGATTGCTTCTTGCCTTACTAACCAAGTATGCCCAATAATTGATTTGCCTTTGTGAACTTTGACTGATATTCACTAATTCTTTAGTGCTGTCTGCAAGCTACTCAACATTGATGCATTCAGGAATTGCACTATTAAAGGGAATGTCAAAATAGCAACAGTTCCGAAATGAATGAGCGATTTTCAAAGAAAATTTTGAGCAGACAGTTACAAGACAAGGAATATGTTATTCAGAACTATCATAGAGGAAAAAGATCAAATACAACCCTGCTGAAACACATTGTGGAACAGATTTTTAAGACAAAGGTGATAAAATGGGAAATTCCCTGATGATTTTAGGAGTGGAAGCCAATTCTGTTTGCTAATTGGCCATTTGGGAAGTTATGTGCCTATCTTGCCCCAAAGACTAAAGAGTAGGGTCACTATCTTCTCTGTTGTCTGAATTTCAAAGGAATGAGCCTCATATCCTTGAGAAAGCCATTTCTGGAAAAGCGAGGGATTGTAATGCAACTAAGAGAAAATACATTCATTATTAAGGAGGGGACCTATCATAGGTAAATTTGCACAGGAAAATCCTAAGGCAGAAAAGAAGCCTGATCTCTTCACCCTTGTTCCAGAGAGCTATCTTTCTTACTCCATCTTGAGGAGTGGGGGAAGAAAGAAAAACAGATGCAAAAACCACTCAAAGTGTGTGTGTGTGATGTATGTGTATGCATGTATGTATTTGGCTTATTCCAAGGCTGGCTGAGGGCTTTCAAAGTGATTATCCAGAAAAATCACCTTTGAAAGCTGGAGAGATGACTCAGATGTTAAGAGCACTTGTAGCTCTTGCAAAGGACCGGGGTTCAGTACCAAAACTCAAATGTTGACTCACCACCACCCATAGCTCCAGTTGCAAAAGACCTTATGAACTTTTTTTTTTTTGCATTAGCAAGCACAGATATGCATGTGGTGCACACACACCCATGTAGGCAAAACACTCAAATACATTAAATAAATAAATTTAAACAAAGACTAAAAGAAAATCACCTTTGGGGGAAAGAATTGCAAGGGTTCAAATATACCTACAAGTTGACAAAGCCTTTGTTTGGTGGTGAATTTAGGGCCTGATTTCAGTGAAGAGTAACTGAGTTGCTTGGGAACATCTGTCCCTCCTTGAGCACTTCTAACATTTAGCAGGACCTTAACTGAAATTTTGCAGCCTGGGAATATTCTTATATATTGGAAAAAGAATCACTAAAATGAATTCCCACATTCCCACATGGGCACTACAAGAAACAGCTCAGTTCCTTACTACCCTTGCTATGATGAACATGTCTATTTGCTAGCTCAAATATTAGGTTACACATGTGGTTGGAAATATTCTTTTTTATACTGCTGGAAGTTGTAGAGTTGGACGTCAGTCAGTCTGTGGTGAATTTGATTGCATGATATGTGATCTAGCTCTAAACCCTGTATTTACTTCTCAAGAAAAACTATTTGAACCAGGATATACTGTACTGATGAGTATGCACACTATTGTATAAACTGGGCTATCATGAGAGTTAGCAGAGCAAGCACTTCAACAAATATTTATCAGGTGCCCATTTATTTATATTCCTTAAATGTCTTCCACATTCTTAATGACACTGATTTTTTTAAAAATAACAATCCTACTATGTCACACTGCATTAGTCCCTAGTAGCTAGCTGTCTTGGAGTTATCTCTTTCTATAGAGGACACAGTCACCAGATCCCACATGTTCTTACAGGGACTGCAGTAGCATAGAAAAACATGGGATTGATTTTTCTAAATATCTGGAAACTATCTTTTTCACAGTGTTTCCAAATGCTATATCTATACCACTTGGCTTGTCTCTTGGTCAACCCTGTGTTTACCTTTAAGAACAGACACCTGGAGGTTATAAATTCCTCTCCATGAACATTGGATGAAATAAGAAAGATCCAAAAGCAGTGCAAATGACCTATAGGCAATGTCAGACTTCATTATCATCTTATTTATACCAAATGAACCCTACCAGGCATCTCGCTTAGAATCTCCAGACTTTGAAAGGAGCAAAAAAGTAAAGGTGCCTGGATTCTGGATATTCTCCACCTATTTCAACAAACAACATTAAAATTCTCCTCATTAGTAGACTATCATTCCCAATCATTTCTTTTGCATTATGTATATGACTCCCTCACTTTTGATGGATTCAGAGGTTGCTTTGTGAACTAGGCTAAGGTTTCTATAATTTTTAATATGCTGAACAATGCTGTGCTGTGAATGCTTAGCCACCACATGATGTTTTGGGTTTGGTAGGGCAAGATAAGAAATGTCCTTTTGAGGGGTTGTATTTCTTGCTTATGGAAAAAAAAACTTGTAAATAATAATAAAATAACTAGGTTGCAATATAATATCCATACAAATGTTTATTAGAGTATAATATCATAGTTTTTTTAGACTCACAGTTTATTTCTGATTGTTTGGAGCCTATCTATAGTCACAGAGGGAATGTCTTCTAGCTCAGCTTCTATCAGGGATATCTGAGTATAAAATCTTGGCAAAAATCAATTTGACTGCTCTCTGTATCCCAGAGATTCATCCTACAATGTGCATTATTCATCCTTCCTTTCTTGCACCACCCTTCTTTGTTAATTCTGAATTACAGTTTATTCTCTGCTAGTTATCAGTGATCTCCACTAGACAGAACACATGACTGCTTTCGTGAAAACTCTTTTAGCAATGTTAAGAGAATCTTTGTCATTCTGTTCTTGCAAATATAAATATATCCTCACATGTACATCATATCCTTCATGGAGAGCTTCCTTAGGTAAATTAGTTTCCTGCTTTGTCTCAGTGAGAGGAAGTTGGGGTGCTATCTTCCTTGTTATTTATATTTCAAGAGAATGACTCTCATGTCATAAGAAAGGCATCCCTGGAGTATTATGTGGATCAGAAGACTTGAATCTCAAAAGAGCAGAACAAAACTTACGACCCTAATTTTCTAAGGAAAGTTGTGCAGTGAGCTGTGTGGTATAACTGCTTAATGTAAGTTGACATTCCAGTTTCATTTCTACCGTCAAGGCAAATATCCTCACAGAAAGCAATGCAGAGGATGGGAAGGATTTATTTGCCTTACAATGCCAAGTTACTGTCCAACATTTTTGGGAATATAAGCCTGGAATTCAAGCAGCTAGTAACAGTAACATCCACACTCAAGACCAGAGAAATAAATACATCCTTGCTTGTTTGCTCTCATCAAGTTTCTCCTGTCTTACATAGATGAGAAATGCACACTTATAGAATGATGATACTCACAATCAGCTGGATCTACCTGCATGAATTAACAATCAAGAAAATCCCCTAACCCAGACATGGCTGTAGAGCAATCTGATCTAAATAATAAATAAGTCCCAGTTAAGACTTTTCCCAGCTGATTCAAGGTTGTGTCAAATTGACCATTAACCAACAAACATACTGGGTTTGAGAGGAGTTTCACTTTCCCAAGTAGGAAACATTTAAAGGAATCCCTAGCCTCAAGAGAGGGTTGGATCTGGAGAATATTAGAAGAAAGCTTAGAGAAAAAGGGACCTCCACTTTCTTACATCTTGTCTGAAAGTCTTAATTAAAACTAACCACTACTCCCTCTTTACAGGTGATGTGGCTGCCATATACTCTACACGTTATCATCACTGACAGTTTATGTTCTCATAGCTGCTTTATCTCTTTGATTTGTCAAAACCAAAAGTTAGTTCAAACAGTCTATCAGTCTCCATCGTTCTTATTTATTTATTTATTTATTTATTTATTTATTTTGGTTTTTTCGAGACAGGTTTTCTCTGTGTAGCTTTGGGCCTTTCCTGGAGCTCACTTGGTAGCCCAGGCTGGCCTCGAACTCACAGAGATCTGCCTGCCTCTGCCTCCTGAGTGCTGGGATTAAAGGCGTGTGCCACCAACGCCCAGCTATTTTTTGTTTTTTATAACCTCACTACAGTTCCCCCTCCCTCCTCCCCTCTAATCCCCCTACCAATCCTTTCCCCCCATCCACTCCTCCTCCACCTTTTCAGAAAAAGGCAGGTCTCCTTTTGATATCGAGGAGCTATGCTATCAACCAGATATCAAGTTGCAATGAGACTAGGCACCTCCTCTTCTGTTAAGACTTGACTAGACAACCCAGTGGGAGGAAAGGGTCCCAAAGCAGGTAACAGAGTCAGAGACAGAATCTGCTTTCACTGCCAGGAGTCTTACGAGAAGGCCAAACTACACAACTCTAACATATGTTCAGAGGGTCTAGCTGAGATCCATGCATGCTCCTGGTTGTTGGTTCAGTCTCTGTGAGTGCATATAAGCCCAAGCCCAAGTTTCTTGATTCTGTGGATTTTCTTGTAGTGTCCTTGACCCCTCTGGTTCATAAAATCCTTCTTCCACCTCTTCTGCAGAATTCCTCAAGCTTTGTTTAATTCTGTGCAACGTTTGCCTGTGGGTCTCTGCATCTGTTTCTATCAGTTGCTGTTTGAAGCATCTCTGATGACATTTGGGCTAGGTGCCAATCTCTGAATATACCAGTATATCATTTGGAATTATTTCATGGACCTTTTTTTTTTTTTTCAGTCATGTTTGGTTCTGTTCTAGGTCTCTGGGCTCTCCTGCCTTTGGGTACTGGCCCTTCAGCTCCAGACAGTGTCAGGGGTGATCTGCTTCTCATGGTATGGGTCTCAAACTGGACCAGTCATTGGTTGGCCATTTCCAAAATTTCTGTGTTACCTTACAGGAACTACCTGCTCAAGGGTGTGTGCTACTGCTGCCTGACTTCTTTGTTTACTCAAAATGGCTATTTCCTCTGATCTCCAGGCAAACTTTATTTATTAAAGCACAAATAAAATATCACCACACCTTTACCCCAACACATATTGTAGGCAGGACAATTGTAGGTCAAAGGTTTTATGGCTGGGTTGTTGTCCCAATCCCTCCACTGGAAGTCTTGCCTGGTTACAGATGTCTGATTCAGGCTTCACATTCCTCATTGCTCAGAGTCTTAGCTAGAGTCATCTTCACAGATTCCTGGGAATTTCCACTGCACTGTTTTTAAGCTCATTCCAGAGATACCACCCCCATTCAAGTTGTCTTTCCAAGGACTCTCTCTCTCCATCCTCACACCACTGAATCCCTCCTGTTACCATCCCCACCCCACCCCCATCCAGACCCCTTCTGAGTCCACCAGCACTATCTATTCTATTTACTCTTCACAGTGGGATTCATGTGTACCCTCTTTGAGCCCTCCTTGTTACTAGCCTCGCTGGTAACATTGTAGCATGGTTATCCTTTACTTTATGACTAATATCCAATTATAGGTGAATACATGCTGTGTTTGTTTTTCTGAATTTGAATTACCTCACTCAGGATGATCTTTTCTAATTCCATCCATTTTCTGGCAAATTTCTTGATGTCATTGTTTTTAACAACTGAATACTACTCCTCCTGAGTGAGGTAACCCAGACTCAGAAAGACAAACATGGTATGTACCCACTCATAGGAGAATACTAGTTGTGGAACAAGGATGACTGGATGGCTACTCACAACACCAGGGAGGCTACCCGGAAAACAGGACCCCAAGAAAGACATGGGGATTACCCAATGACAGAGAAATGGATGAGATCTACATGAACAGCCTGGATGTGAGTGGGGGTAAAAAGGGCGAGGGTCGAGGAAAAGAGAGCTTGGGGGAGCAGGAGAGCCCAGCTGAATTAAGAACAGAGAGGATGAACAAGGAATAGGAGACCATGGTAAATGAAGACCACATGAGAATAGGAAGAAGCAAGTGCTAGAGAGGCCCACAGAAATCCACAAAGATGCCCCCACAATAGACTGCAGGCAATGGTCGAGAAACAGCCCAAACTGACCTACTCTGGTGATAGGATGGCCAAACACCCTAATTGTCGTGCTAGAAACCCCATCCAATGACTGAGGGAACTGGATGCAGATATCCACGGTCAGGCCCCAGGTGGAGCTCCGGGAATCCAATTGGTGAGGAGGAGGAGGGTTTATGTGAGCAAGAGTTGTTGGGACCAGGGAGGGATGGAATACAGGGACGAGTGGCCAAACGAATGGAAACACATGAACTGTGAACTGATGGCTGAGGGGCCCCCAACTGGATCAGGCCCTCTGGATGGATGAGACAGTTGATTGGCTTGACCTGTCTGGGAGGCATCCAGGCAGTTGGACTGGGTCCTGTGCTCAGTGCATGAATTGGCTGTTTGAAACCTGGGGCTTAGCAGAGACGCTTGGCTCAGCCTGGGAGGAGGGGACTAGACCTGCCTGGACTGAGTCCACCAGGTTGATCTCAATCCTCGGGGGAGTCTTTGCCCTGGAGGAGATGGAAATGGGGGGTGGGCTGTGGGGAGGGGGGTGGGGCGGGAGGGGGAAGAATGGGGGAATCCATGGCTGATATGTAAAGTTGAATTATATTGTAAAATAAAGTAAAATAAATTAAAAAATAAAATAAAATAAAATAGTAGCATTTTTATAACAAAAAAAATGTCACCATGGCATTGGGTTGCTCTTACATTTTTAAGCCAAGGAGAAAACCCTTTACCTATTTCCATGCCCTAGCTACATCTCTTCATTGAAGCATCCTTCCTTATTATCATATGTATTGAATTGATGCTGGCATTCATTTTCTTTCTTACCTACACTCTTGCTGCTGTTGATCATAGGTTTTATATAAACACCTTTTTTCCACTGAATGCCAGAGCTCTGAGCCACCTTCCCCATGTCTAATACTTTTTCAGTGTCTTCTGCTCAGCAATGGACTTAGTAGATGAATGGCTGTCTTCTCCAGAAACTCCTTGCCCCTGACCCCTGACTCCAACTGGATGCTGTCATTATTCACTTTTATTTTTTCCTTCACCCAACTCCAACTGGATGCTGTCATTATTCACTTTTATTTTTTTCCATATTTATATGATGGTGGGAATATTTAGGTAGTGTGAGTTTTCCTGTCAGGAAGTCACTGTCTCATGACAAGGAGAGTATCAAATAGCCAAAACTGAATGTAAATTTTACCATGATCCATTACACATTGAATGCATATGCATTCAATGTATGTTGTATTAAAAACTATTAGAAGTTAGGAAATGTAAGTTAGAGATTTAGAATAAGACAATATTTCTACTTTCATGAAGCTAAAAATCTAGAAATAGGCAATAACAACAAAAAATATGTTTTGGTTTCTCCTGTGTGCAGTAAAATAAAATTACTCTACAAAATAAATAAAATGTAAAGATTGGCAACTATCCTAATATAAATTTGGTAGTGATTATAATCTCAAACTCAAGCATGGTGATACATGTATACAATGCTATCACTTGGGAAGGGGAAGCAGGAAGAACAGAAGTTCAAATCCAGACTTAGATATAGAGCATCATGGAGGCCACACTGAGCTACATGATATCCCGTGGGAGAGTGTAAGACTTCTCTCTCTAAAAGAGTGGCATGGCAGAAAAGTAATTTCTCAGAAGTACAATCATTCCAAGGGAGATTTCAACAAAATGGAGATCTTTAATAAATATAAAAGGTAAGTATGGCATGTGTGAGCAAAATAAGGAAGTGAACATAGTTTCAGAATAATTGCAAACTGGGGTATAATATTATGATTAAAGATAAAGAGAAGTCAGATCTACGAACCAGGAAGATGAGTTTTATTTTATTCTATTTTGTCATAGGAAATCATTGTATTCTTTCAAACAAAGGAGGATTGTGTTTTGATTACTTTCCTTTAAAATCTTACTTTGACACATATAAAGAGCAGAGTGAACTACTGATAAGAGAAGCAGTAGTAGAGAGCAGAGGAGGTTCTTATGGTCCTAAGGAAGGCCTGTAGCATGGCTGACTATCAGAGGGTGGGAGTGGAGGGAGAACAAGACTAGATATGAGGTATGAGAAGAAAAAAAAACCTTCAAAGGAAATAATACCAGTAGCCAATTCAGCAATTGGTTTCGTTCCTGGTATGGAAAGACAGAAAAGAAATAGATTCAATATAAGATAGGAGGGTTTGAATAATAAATTCTGTATTTCTGTACTATGTGTTATTTTCTATGAAACAATGAGTCAGAAAATATGTCAGTTTACATTAAATAACTGATTTATAGGAGGTCTGGCATAAAACTGAACAAAGTGGTGGCAAAATTCGGTTCACAGGAGTAGAATTATACAAATATTACAGATTTAAAGTGTTTCCAAGTTTCAGACATTTTTAATTACTTTTTGTGACTATCAATTATAATGTATAATTGAACTTACAGTTGTTTTTCTCATATTTTTTTTTCTTCTCAGTTTCTATTTAGATTATTCTCAGGTTAATATTTTTTTCTTTTTTTTATTTTTATTTTTATTTTATTTTATTTTTTTTTTTAGTTTTTTCAAGACAGGGTTTCTCTGTGTAGCTTTGCGCCTTTCCTGGAACTCGCTTTGGAGACCAGGCTGGCCTCGAACTCACAGAGATCCGCCTGCCTCTGCCTCCCGAGTGCTGGGATTAAAGGTGTGCGCCGCCACCGCCCGGCTTTTTTTCTTTTTTTTAATTAAGACTTTTTTATCCATTTTACATACCAACCACAGATCACTCTCTTCCTTCCTCCCACCTCCTAGCCTTCTCCCCAACCCACCCTCCATTTCCTCCTCTGACAAGGTAAGGTCTACCATGGGGAGGCAGTGGGACACCTTGCACAGCCTTGATACAGGGGAGGGGCTTGGACCTGTCTCAACTGTATATATCAGGTTAATATTAAAAAAGTACCATTTTTTAAAAATTACAAAAAGACTTCACCCTGACATGAGCTCCTGTGCAGTAGAACTACTGTGGTACCTGGAATGGGTTTAAAGTCTGCTATCCTGTTACCTAATTGTGGGCACTAGGTGTGTGCTGATGTGCACATGGATAATTAATTCAGAAGCAGAAGCTCCTGCTCTTATAGACATGTTCATGGGACTGTGGCTGCTAATGTAGAGCATGAATCATCAGTGATGAAGGTGCCAAGATTTCACAGAACCTAGATAACAACTGGCTGCCAAATCAACTAGCAAATTTAACTGTACCCTAATTACAAGGATGATTATGTAATATCCTGTGATAACAGAAGGTTCTTCAAGATAACATAAAGTAAAAAGCAGTTCCAAGAAGGAACTCAGGGAATGTTGAGCAAAAATAAGGATATATTATACAAAGTGAAGATCTGGAGGGAAAAACCCTTCATGCCCTATCTCCTCAAAAGAAGAATTAAAAACATTAAAAGCAAAAGTACCACTGTCAGAGAGATTGATCCAAGACATTAATTGGAAAACCTATTACTTCCTACCAATGTCTCATAGATTGTTTTCTTATCTTTTTAAATATATTTTTAAAAATGTGTATGTTAAATGTACATTTTCCCTTATACTGTTCTTCATCATCATAATGCTCCTTTGACTGTTAGTAGAACCATGTCTTCCATATATAAATGCAACAATTGTCCCAATCTAACTGTATTTCCAATGCCTTG
>CABHPQ010164581.1:0-12442 GCA_902168405.1 Peromyscus aztecus | reverse complement strand
ACACACACACACACACACAGAGAGAGAGAGAGAGAGAGAGAGAGAGAGAGAGAGAGAGAGAGAGAGAGAATATACTGCTGTTTCATAGGCTCCAATTCTTTGAGTTTGCATTTCAATCTACAGCTCAAGTTATTCTGGTATTTGCAGAAAGCCAAGCACTCTTTGAGAGAAGAAAATAAAATTCTATTTACTAGACAAATAACTAATTCTTAAGTAGCAAAATGAGGCATCCAAGTGTTTTGAAAATGAACTTACCTGGGCTTACCTGCTGCTTGCCTTAAGATCTTGTCCCTTGTCACCCTAGCCCATTGCCTCTCCAGAAGTCTCCAGAGAGATGGAATCCAGACATGGAAGGCTCCCTGTAGCTACTGCTCCAAATAAAGTGAGACCCTGCCCAATTCCCCACAAGTCTAACACACCTAAATAACTGCTAACAAACTGAGAGACCCATGCAGAATAATAGTATGCTAACACTAATAAAGTAAAACACTATCTTGTAAAATATTTCAACATATCAAAAGCTTACAGAGCCATGTTCCATAGTTTTACACATAGAAACAAATCCAGAACTACAGCTTGCAGGAAAAATGAAAATGACATGGTTAAGAATTGCATTTCCCAGTGTAGTTTAGGATGTTCATATGGATTTGTGCCCTATCATTCTTTGTCAGCTTTGCAGACAATTCTTTCATGTTTCCAGAATACCTCATGACAATAATGGAGGGTTTTCTGAACATGCCCATATTATCCCTCCAGATAAACTGTCAAGGTTTTTAACTATCTTGAGCACTTCAGAGCCTATTGGAAACTCATCAAGTATTAATTAAGGAGTTACTAAGGAATTATTATGGGCTAAAAGAGCTATCTTCCCTGTGAACAGAGATGAGATAGAGAACAGAATATTTATGTCCATACTGGTTATATCTACACCTAGCCCACCACCTACACATCTATGTTTGTCTCAACCTTTTTGTCTCAAAGACTTAGTACATTTATTAAATTCTCTACATTTTAGGTATTTCCCCCTGCAACATAGGGATATTTATATAATATTAAAATTATGCCATTATATATATATATATATATATATATATATATATATATATCTGTATGGTAAGCAAAGGTGTCTATTATTTGCAGTCATATTTCCACATTTCTGTGTGTTTGGTGTCTTTGGAGATTAAGAACACTGCTTTATTTAACTTTCTATTCCTTTCACCTGTCACAGCCTCACTTGACTTTTAGAAACCTTAATCAATTTGTTTGATTCATGATGGCTATGGTAACTGTAGACAGACTTTTCAGATACCTTTCTTGAAAATATTATTTTTAAATATACATTTGTTAAAAGTGATTATAAAAGTGATAGATATATGAAAAGTGATTAATAAACTTGTTTAATGATGTTTTTAAAAATTCCTTCCCTATAGCATGCCAATTTTCTTGCATCATTAAAATGGTAAGATGGTAGGGAGCAGTAATTTGGTTGTGCATTCTGATCCCTAAAGAGAATGGAGGTCGTGATTCTGTTTTGGATGAGGAAGATTTTTCACAAAAGTTATCACAGGATGAAGATGCTGCAAAAAAACATTATCTTGAAAACAGAAAAATGACCAGTAACTACTACAACTAGAATCCTATATAAATTTGAAATTCAGTTGTCCTTTATTTGAATTTTTGTCAGATAACATGGAACTCATGATGAAGTGAGCTTGTGTAAACCTTTTCTTCATCTTCATCTCCTTCATTACCCTGAATATCTTCTCATTTTCTGGCTTCATTGACTCTGATCAGGTATAAGAGCAGTGGTTCTCAACCTTCCTAATGCTACAACACTTTAATACAGATCCTCATGTTGTGGGGACCCCAAAGCATAAAAGCATTTTTGTTACAACTTCATAACTGTAATTTTGTTACTGTTATGAATCATAATGCAAATTCTGTGTTTTTCAATAGTCTTAGATTATCACTGTGAAAGGATCATTCACCCCAATGGTGTCATGACCCACAGGTTGAGAACTGCTGTCTTAGAGGGCTCCAGGGTGGAGGGAAGTCATATTTTAATCACATCTTTTCTGTGTGATGAACACGTTACATTCATTAGCAAATTTAAATGTCTATGAACCAGATGGATTATTTACTTAATGACTGCATTTACTACTTGAGAAGTTGAGGGTCAAAGAACCTAAATCATTGGCCTGGGCTTTGTAATCTTGGTCTACCTATTGTTGAAGCCTTTCAGATGAAAACTGTTCAACACCTTTCCCCTGAGTTTTTCTCCTGTTCCTAGAACATCTGCCTCAGCACTCTTATATTGTTAGAGCCCGCATGGTGTGAAGAATGAAAAGACTAAAGATCCTGAATTCTTTTTTATATTGCATTTTCCATATCTTTTAGGTTTCCTGCCAAGGACCTTGACTCATCTAGGTGGTGACCTTGTAGAACAATTGTCTTTGGTCTTATATGTGCTGAGGCATGTGAATGAAGAGAGCAGCTAGTGTCTTCACAGACACTGTTTTGAGGTCTGGTGGACACTATTGCTTACAATAAAGCTAGTGATACACTGAACAAATCATAATTTATCACTTAGCTATCTTGAACATTATATGCTTCCTTCAATATTCATCCTCTCCTTAAAAAGTATACACAAAATTTCACCATTTCAGGATTCCCATTAAAGTTGCTGGTAAATTTGGAGTTGTTTTGTGCAAAGTGATAGATACAGGTTTAATTTTATTGTTCCACATGTATACCTCTAGTTTCCTCAAGAAGAAATCTTTTCTCAAATGTTTAATAATGTTATCATTGTCAAATGTCAGCTCAGCAGACTATAATTACTTGCACTTATGTCTGGGTCTTTCATTTTGTGACCAACACAACAAGATTGCAGGCAAATGGATGGAACTAGAAAAGACTGTATTGAGTGAGGTAACTCAGACTCAGAAAGACAATTGTCTCCTGTTCTCTCTGAAGCCTTCTGGCTCTAAATCTTCAAATGTGAGTACGTAGTCTACAGTAATTACAGAAATTGTGAGATTAAAACAGGACCATTGCCAGGATATGGGGCTTGGAGTGAAATAACGAGGGTAATAGCAGGGTACATATAACATGACCAGTGAATTGGAATAGGGGGCTTTTTAATGGCTGGAGACAGAGGTTAATATAGAAGAATGTTGGAAGAGAGTAAAGTAGAATAGCAAGATATAAGTGATCTGACAGAAAAATGGGAAAAGCGTGGCTCCTTGGGAAGGGGGAGTTAGACAGATACAGAAGAAGGAGGGAGGAGAGTAAAAGAACAACAAGGGTGTCTAAACACACACACAGAGTCATACTATTATACACAATTCTGTGTATAAAGTATGCACACCTGGTTTTAGTGAACTATTTTCATCTGGGCTAATGACACTCCCTCCAAAACTCAATGACCATGCTTGCAAAACTGCAATACCAGATATGAGAAGCCCTTTTGAGTTACTGGTGAAGACTGTCCAAGAAAGTCCCAAAATGTGCAGGTAATTGTTATTACCCTTGGTTTCCTTCCAGAGATGGAAGGTAATCTCTATTGCTGAAGACACCATGCACTTCAGAAACAAGACCCAGAGCCCCTTGAACTGGAACTGATCTAAATGCTCCCTCCTTCAGTACTAGCTATTATGGTACCAGAAGACACCATGCAAGTTTCCAAAGGAGGGAGTCAAAGAATATTTTTGCCAGGCTGCAAAGCCTATGAACCACATCAACCACCAACATGACCCAATTGTCCAAATAGTGCACAAGTGTCACACATAACTTGGCAGTAACCAACATCTCTCTAGTTGGATTTATGACCCACTCAACAATAGGGAAACCTGGTACAAGAAACCTACATAGCAACACATTGCTAGTGAAATCATGGCTTTTAAAGGAGCATATACAACCATTAATTTACTAAATCAGCGCAGTTATGAAAAATAATCTATAAGCAAGCATCTGTCCTTATACCGACAGACATATGTAGCCTGTGACTCATATCAAGGAATCTTCTTTTGGCAACAAACAGAGACCACTATAGGAAATCACAACCAATCAAATGCAGAGTTGTGGAACACAGTCCCAGTAAATATATCTACAAAACACTCCTTCTCCTAAGTCTCAGGGAATATTGTGGAAGAAGAAGCAGAAAGATTCTTAGAGCCAGAGAATTAAGGAGATTTCTCTGAGACCATGTCTCCCAGTCATGTCAGAAACTATACCCATAGAGCCTTAACAACATGGCTGCTCAAACATGAGCTGAACAAGCACAACAATAAACATGCCAAAGAGGACAAGGAAACATCCACGAGGCCTCAACTCTGAGAAAACTGAGGAAAGCTAGGAGTGGGATATAGGGGAAGTAATCTACACCAGGGAAAAGCAAACCAATTAGTTGTCCAATGTCAAATAATGATCCCTGAAAACATACTTACAAGTAACATTATACAGACCAAGAAGATTATATTAAGGAATATATATGTAAATTTACACACATGCATGTATTAACAATTAATGCAGAGGTAATACATTTGAAAGAGGATGGGAGGCATATATGGGAGGGTTTGGACTAAGGAAAGGGAAGGGAGAAATGTAATTATATTATAATCTCAGAAAAATAAAGGGTATCCTGGTGGATGCAATAGTGGCACTTATAACATTGAGGTAACAGCCATCTAAATAGATGTAAGGCCTGCTTCATAGGAAGGAAATTAATCCAGGCACAGTAAAACTAGCCTACCACCCCTTCCTGGTGAGGCCATTGACTGTAGAAGAGAGCCTACTACTGAAAATGTGCTAGACCAGACTACTTTATAACTGCCTTCTGAATTCTTATCCTTACACGTGTAAATATTTAGGTCTTCTAACTCATCAAAGAGCTTCTTCAGGAAGCAGAAATCCACAACTTGTCAAAATGTGGAGAAAACCTGACCCTGGGGTGTACATCATAACTGATACCTGTAAAATGCAACCTCTACACTGAAAACTCAGGCAACACCCCAGAAGAGGAGGTGGAAAAACTGGAATAGAAAGAGGATCAAAGGTCTGCAACAAAATAGTTTTTTTATGTATGACAGAGAAACTGCACCCATGAAATCTCAAAATTATGGTCACCTAAAAGGACCTGCGCAGTGACAGAAACAGCTAACATGGCAATATAGAGGGGATAAATCCCACAAAGTCACACCCTTAGATGATGAACTATAGGTAATTAATGTTATTCATAGAAGGAGAATTGGTCTTCTCCAGCAATGAGGCCCATGATTTGATAAGCTATCAAATCCAAATCAGTCATCCTTACACATACATATATATGAGCAACTGTAAATAGAATCAATATTTGTTGTTGTGTTTTTAGTGTGTTATAACAATAATAATTAAAGGAGAGATTATGAATTTGATCAGAAATGCAGGGACATGGAAAGAGTTGTATGGGGACAGGATAAGATGGAAATGATATAAATATGGTACTTATGCATAAAATTGTCACAATAAATAAAAAAAACACAATATATGGGGAACTGTCTTATTTTGCTTGCTTCTGTGCTTTATTATCTTATCAAGATGTACTTCAACATACAGAAACTATCAATATGATTGGTAGGATGCTGACTGTAAATTAGACAATACAAGTAGAAGTTTACACGGTTCATGGTGAGAACATTGAAATCATCTCACAAAATCACCAAGGAATACCAGTAGAGATGACAGAGCCCTTGGAGAGTCTGCCGAGCTAAGGAACTTAGGTACACTGAGAGGTTTCAGTTTTACAATACAGCTTTTCTCTGCAGGGAAGCTTCATAAATCTTACTTCTCATGTCTGACAGTTTCTCTCTCTTTTTTTTTTCTGTTGTGGTATTGCTTATTCACAAAACAGAAACTGTGTTCCTTCAAATTCCGAGGAGTATAATTTCAGGCCCCCTTTTATATGCCCAATCAGCTCTGGGAGAAAATTCTTGTCTCAGTTCATGTTGGTGTACAAGAAGATAGTCAATGGAAATGAGAATTTTGTCACTGGCCCAACGGGAGTCAAATAATGACTTGTGAACAAAGCAACCAATGAGTGTACTCATTAAAGCTCTATCTCGGGGATGAAACTATGATCCAGTGTTTAAGAGGATGCGCTGATCTTGCAGAGGATTGAGTTGGAATCTCACCACCCAGAGCAGGCAGGTCATAAAAACCTACAGCTCCCATTCCCAGGGAGTTGAAGCTTGTTCTGGCCTATTTGGGCACTGCAATTGTGTGCAAACCCCAGCTCAGAAATACAAACATACAAATTGTTTGAGGCTCCATCTAAGTTATACTAATAAGGTAGGAAAAGTGGCTGCAGAAGGGTTTGACAGTGGGAGCAAAAGAGCTGTGGCAGTGAGAGGTGTTTGGGTGGGAGCTCCACCTCAACCCCTTGGCACCCTGGCATCCCTATACCCAAAGAGTCTGGAATGTTTGGAAGGAGATTGGCAGAAGATCCACCTCAACTCCCCTCCCCATCTCTTTCCCTAAACCCGCCCTTTCAAAGCCTGCCAAACACAACTCCTCCCCAAACCCACCTCTTCAAAGCCCATCAAAGCCCACCAAACAGAGCTCCTCCCCCAGAGAGGCCCAAGACCACTCCCACAGGGTATATAAGCAGCATCCCAGAAAACAGACACGTGGTTCTTCTGGTCTAGTCCCCTTCTTCTCTCTGCAGGACCGGGGAATTGCCTGGAAGCACTTTATCCATTAAAACTAGACTTTTCCTGATTTCGTTTATTGTGACAGTGTAAAGGCCTTCAGCAGACCTGAAACTTATCAAGAAGGACCACTGGAATAAAACCACAAAATATTATGGGCTGTTCTGTCACTCATCTATGTCACAGCTTCTCTGTTTCCTAATAATTATTCAGGCAGATTAATCAAGATAACTATCTTTCAGAATGCTGTCTGTTTTACTTTGTTAAACCAGATTTCCCCAATTTGCACATAGGGAAACTAAGATCAAAATGTGACAGAAGGCATACTCCCAGGGCTTTGTGACACACAGTAGTTCCACAAGTATATAATTTGGCTATAAAACATGAAATTTCCAGGAAAATGTCTGTGCCTAACCTCCCAATATCCCAGATTATTAACAGAATTACAGACCTATCAGCAGTTAAGAAATAAATAATGTCTATAGTATCTCTAATTCACCCAACTTTTATGCTTCACATTATCTAAAATAGTCACAAACTAAAGTTGGAGGTGGTATTCTTACCTGTGGATAAATTCCTTGCTATACAAGCATAAAAATCATAGTTCAAATCCCCAGAAACCATGTAAAACCAGGCATGGTGGCCTACCTCTGTAATCTTACTACTAATGTGGTAGGAAGGGAAGTAGAGACAGGAGAATCCTGGGAAAATACCAAGAGATCTACTTTTAAAAAGTAATGGACTCATTCTCTCCCTCAATTATCCATAGTTGAGTTAAGGTCATGAAACCCTCCTCCTCTGCCCACAGTGACTCCAGTTTATGGCTTGATTTCCATCTTGACTCAAGGTCAGAGAGTTCAAGCTTGTCTTTACCTTCAAGGCTGGATAACAGGATGTTTGGCCAAAGACATGGTTACCAGGTGTCTTGATAATTAAGGAGGTGTTTACACTTGTTTGCACGTTGAACCATGGTGTCCTTGAGAGGGGGACATCTTTTGCCTCCCTCCTTGCTTTGGGTATAAAAAGGCTCTGAGAAATAAACTCAGGGCTGCTGTGGTACTATAGTGGTATTCTATTTGTACTGAAATGTGATTTTATTTGTATGTTAATAAATAAAGTCGCCCAGAGGTCAGAGTTTAGCAAGCCATAGCGAGAGCTGGGCGTGGTGGTGCACGCCTTTAATCCCAGTACTCAGCAAGCAGAACTAGGTAGATCTCTGTGTGTTCAAGGATACAGTCAGCATTGGAGACACACGCCCTTTGATCTCAATACCAACCATAGAAGACTTGGAGGTCTGCACAGACAGGCCCTGACGAGGCAGTCACGTAGTTACAGGCAGTGATGAGACAGCCACGTAGTTGGGTTTACAACCAATGAGAAGGAAGAACCAGAACTCTTTATAAGATTAAACGCACAGGAAGTAGCTCCTTTTTTCGGAGAGGTTTCTTGGCGGAAGAAGTTAGCCAGCAGCACGCGGGTAAGCTCCTAACTCTGACCTCTTTGGCTTTTATCTTTACCTTGGCTCTGTGTTTCTTATTTAATAAGACGGTTAGTTACATCTACATGGTACTGACTTGGAGCCCTCCCAAAGCTATCCTGTGTCTCTGTCTTTTTCGTTTATGTCTATGGTTCTATTTTTCCTATCTGTTGTTTCTCAGTCCTCACTCCCTTATTCAGGACTGTTGAACAGGTTGGGTGGGACTGGCACACCATATGTTTATGGATGCATTAGTCCATCATGTCAAGAAGTCACTTTTTTTTTTTTCAGTTCTCTCAGAACTCTGGCTCTTAAATCATTTCCACCTATTCTTCAATTGTCACTGAGCAATGGACAGGTGAATAATGCAGATGTCCCATTTGTGTCTGAGAAATCCACAGTCACTTATTCTTTATATTTTAATCAATAGAAACCAGAGTGGTAAGGTATGCCCATGGATACAATAGTGACGTAAATGTTACGGAGGTAACAGCTTGTTTTCTGATGGTATTTAAGACCTAGTGTATAGAATGAAACACATGCTAGGTAATGTAAATCTGGACTACATCCCATCTGTGGAGAGCTCACTGGCCCCAGCATGAACCTAGTACTATTATTTTTGTAAATGTACATAGTATCAGTTTGTTTCTAAATTCTCTAGAACCATAGATCATTGTAACTTTCACATCTCATCAAAAAGTACTTCTTCTTAATGAACAAATAAGTATTATATATGGTGCATAACTTGATATTTATGACACATTGTGTACAATGCGGCTTGGTTAAATGAAGGTAGTTAACATTTTTATCTAGTGAAAATAAAATTTATGCTCTTAACAACTCAAAACTGGTTATAATGAAAAAATTAACATTAATTTTAAATTACCTTACTTTTATAACCTCTTTGGTAGATTCCTCATAAGCCTTCTATATCACTTTAAAATGTTGTGAGAATGAAAAATTTTTTGTTAAATCATATATATTTATCTGCTTAGTTTGTGTTATAAGCCTTCTCCATAAGACCATTTCTTTGCCTCCAATAAGGCAAGAATTTTATTTCTAAATCTTCAATCAGTTATCATTGACTAGTAGGAAAACTGTTTACATAAAACTTATTGAAAGATTGTATTTCTTAATACATAAGCTTGTACAAAACTATTGTCTTGGAGCCTAGCATGCCTCACATCTCATCTCTTAAAAACTGTGTATTCTGAGGTTGGGGATTTAGCTCAGTGGTAGCGTGCTTGCCTAGCAAGCACAAGGGCCTAGATTCGGTCCTCAGCTCCAGAAAAAAAGAAAAAAAAAACCTGTGTATTCTAACCATTTAATGTGCCCTAGAAAAGGACATCAAATATGATAAAAGAAAATTTCTCACTAGTTGAATTATTCTTTGGAAATTCATAGTTTCTACATCTCTAATTTCAGTAGATTCTTAAAGTTCAAAATCTGTCTCTTTGTGAAATTTCATCTTAATCTCCTTTGAGACTATGACCTTATCAACTGAAGTTATGGATGGTCTAGAACTATTATGTGTTTACTGTTCTGGACCGTCTTCTATGATGGAAATTCTAAAGAATAGGATGTTCACTCTTATTCAGTATCCTAACAACTTAGCCCAACGCTAAACCCCCAAATAGAGGTTAAATGAGATAAAAAAATTAAGCAAATGATCCAGAGGATTTTCTTATCCTTTCATGCCTCCTGTGCTGAATTGATAGCTGGAAGAAATGGTGGAAAAAAACTATGATAATAACATTCAAGGTCATTTAGCTCATTTCTCTTTTAAGTTCTAAGATTACTTCAGCCTAGTGGTTAAACTGTCAAAAATTGCAAGACATTTTGGATTTATAAAACGCTAATTTTTTTCCTATTTATTCACAGCTGTTTCAACTGACTTACTTTTTTTTCTATCATTGGGAAGATTTTTAAAAGCAACACAAATTCTTTTAGTCAATTGTCTCATCATTTCCTTCCAACAAATGCGCTAGAACACATTTCACCAAGGGGAGAGCCCGGTAAGGGGAGAGCAGAGAGTTTGCACAAGAAGCAAAATGTAAAGCGATGTTAATATTTATGGTAAGCAGATAAATTGTGCAGAGGAAATCTTGGGCTGAGCCCTACATGTGTCCTTCCTACCCAGACGCAGTGTGATACCACAGACTTGAAACTATTGCACAATACTAGATAGAGAAGGAAAGTATTTTATATTTTGCTGTGTTTGTTAATCTGTGTGAGAGAGAGATTTTTAAATTGCAGTTTTAACCTTTTATGACCCCTCTTGTTGACAAACCATTTGAATTATGAAACCTATGTGCATACATATGTAAGAAGAAATCCCTTTAATAAGCCTGCTGACTCTCTTTGATAGTATAGCAGTAGGAAAATTCTATCAATAATAATCTCTTAAGAGAAGCAACAAGGCCCCCTAATTGTTTACTGATCATTGTTTCCTAACATGCCTGACATAATACGAATCTTAAAGGGTCTTAATAAAAACAAATGTGGGAGCCAGATATTGGGGTAAACATTGAAAGATCAGAGAAACAGAACAAGCCACAGCTAACCTCACCTCGTCAATTCCTCAACTGATCTTGTTTCCTCAAACGGGAAGCCTCTGTGTCCTCATCCGAATGAATCTCAACTGAACTGCTGCTAAAAGCCTAAAAGCTTAAAGGGCCTCTAGATCCTGGTCTTCACACCTTATATACCTTTCTGCTTCCTGCCATCACTTTCTGGGATTAAAGGCATGTGTCACCATGCCTGGCTATTTCCAGTGTGGCTTTGAACTCACAAAGATCCGGATGGATCTCTGCCTCCAGAATGCTAGGATTAAAGGTGTATGCCACCATTTTCTGGCCTCTACATCTGTCTAGTGGCTCTTCTGTTCTCTGACCCCAGACAAGTTTATTAGTGTCCAAACTATATTGGGGTACACAATATCACCACAGCCTGATAAAGTGGATGTTCTATGTTGTCAAAATAAAGTCTATTTCCTGTAAATATGAATTAGTCCAATATAAAGTGTGAAACCCAATTTTAACATGTAACCCCGGCTGTCCTCGAACTCTCTGTATAGATCAGGCTAGTGGCAATATTGAGGTGACCCTCCTGCCATTGCCTTCCCAGCGCTAGGATTCCAAGTTTCTACCACCATGTTCATTTGGACTTAGTGTTTATCCATTATAAACAAAACAAAACAAACAGAACAGAAGGGGAAAAATGAAGTTGAGTTAGGGGATGTGTTAGTACACTATTAGGAGACTTGGAGAGAGGAAATGAAAACCTGGATATGATTACTACTCATTGTATTCCTGTAACAAATCACCAAAAGGAAAGAAATCATTGAAAAAAATACTATATACAACAAAGTTTGAGTTACATAGCAAATACGTAACTAAATAACCAAAGAAAACTGGGAATTGGATCCATCCTTACATTCCCTATTGTTGCTATAAATCTTAATTTTCTATGCAGTAATAACTCATTGTGTCTTCAGAGAACAAAAACAATTGCCAAATACCATTAAAGTTAAAATTAGTATAACTACCTTTAAAATAGAAAACTATATACCTATGGATTTAGAGAAAAATCAGTCAGTCCAAGGACAGGCTTCCTAAATTAGAAAGGACCCATATACATCTATTTCCACGTAGTGCTTCAGAGGTTATGAGAAAGTTAAGGGACATTTTCTATATCAGGTCATAGTATCAGAATCTCTGCTGAAGATAATCTCATTCTCATGTCATTCTGGACAGGGTTTGTTCATTTCCAAGGACCCTCTCTGAATTTTGTTTCACCTTCCAGATTGTTAAAAATCTCGAGATTACCAAAACCAAGAATAATTGTCCTCTCCATCCTTTCTAACCAAGTTGAAAAGATTGCCTCTTTCCCCACATTTCCTATGTCCTCAGGTAGTCATGTCTTGGTGCATATTGGTCCTTTATTTAAAATGCTCCCTTGTATCTTTATTTCCAGTTCACATCCTGAACGTCTGCTCAGTTGCCTGGATTTGTTTTACCTTTCGCTCTTCCAGTGGCTTATCCAAATTCATCTCTTACTCCTATAGAACAATGAAGACCGCCCTTCCATTGCTATGCCTCCATGACAGGATGGATCAATTATTTTCAGTTATTCATTTATATATCAGATTTCCCAACTATTGTATCAGAATTTTAATGATATTGGATAGGTCCTAACAGACACAAAGAATTAGATGCCTGGTCTCTGTTAGGCACTGTATCTACATAATTACATCATATTTTTAGAAGTAACTAAGTTCCTG
>CABHPQ010164580.1:0-36677 GCA_902168405.1 Peromyscus aztecus | reverse complement strand
CAGCACACACACACACACACACACACACACACACACACACACACACACACACAGGGTGGGGCATTATTTAGTTCAGTTTTGTAGGCTCAGGGTCACAGTGCATACAACAGCTCAGCTCCAGTCAGTGACCTCTGCTGTGGAATGTTCTGTATGGCAAATGTGTTGCTAATAAAACACTGATTGGCCTGTGGCTAGGCAGGAAGTATAGGTGGGACTAACAGAGAGAATAAAAAGAACAGGAAGGCGGAGGGAGTCACTGTCAGCCACCGCCAGGACAAGCAGCTTGTAAAGATGCCAGTAAGCCACGAGCCATGTGGCAAGGTATAGAGTTATAGAAATGGATTAATTTAAGATATAAGGACAGTTAGCAAGAAGCCTGCCACGGCCATACAGTTTGTAAGCAATATAAGTCTCTGTGCTTACTTGGTTGGGTCTGAGCAGCTGTGGGACTGGCAGGTGAAAGAGATTTATCCTGACCGTGGGCCAGGCAGGAAAACTTTAGCAACAGACCTCTTAACTACATGATACGATGATGGATGGGCATTTTAAGAGTGCACACCAGAGGCAGGGGTCACTTCCCAAAAGAAAGCCAGAAAGAGGCTGAGTGGTGACAATCTCGGGCTTTTTAAAAACTCTCACAAAGAGAAAATCCGAAACTCATAAAAATACCTTAATTTCATCTCAGGCACATGCTCTGTTAGTCAAAGGCCTTCCCACCAGTCTCTACCTCCTGAAGGTTCTACCTGTTTCTTTCTCAGGCTGGTCCCTAGAGTTAGAGGTGAACCTAAAGAAAGTATGATGATGGTTTCAGTACACTAATTGTACTGTACTAAAATGCTTTATGACTTCCAGGGGCTGGTGAGTTGGCTCAGTGGGTGATTTAGGGTGCTTTCAGAAGACCTGAGTTTGGTTCCCAGCATCCATATCAGGTGGCTTATACCTACCTGTAATGCCAGCTCCAAGGAATGATGCCCTCTTCTGTCCTTCACAGGCACTCGTTACTCACACCTATATGCACACACACACACACACACACACACACACACACACACACACTTAAAATAAATTATTCTAATGCTATACAGCTAAACTTTTTCAATTATATAATTTACCTCAGAGCCCAGTTTCTTTTGTTACAAGGAGAAATTAAATACAACAGAACTGACTTTAACAATGGGTGATTTGTGGTTGGACAACCCTCACAATTAAAACAGGTTCAGAGAGCAACACAAGAATGACAAGGCAGCATTTTATGGTCAGACAATGAAGACAAAGCACATTTGAACATGGTCCAATGTCTGTCTAGCTGAGACGGACAGAATTTCAGCTGCTATGACTGCCTGAGATTCAGCTGGAGTTGCAAAGCCATACTCCTGAGTTAGGCTTTCCCTTACTTTATAGACTGAGTTGAGTTGTTGGTATTTTGGTTGAACCCCCTGTGGTGAGCTAACCTCTATCCTGCACATGCACACAGGAGTCACTGAGGTCAGAGCCTTGGCTCCTCCTCCTTTTGCATGCCACGCTGTACGAATGATTTCCCAGTAAGCCTGACTGGCTCCACTTTTAAAATGCTGAGTTATACTGTCCCCCTTTTCTTTCACCTCGCCAACTGCCGCTTTTATCTAAGGCGTGCATCCCTTACCTGCCCCACTGCTACACACTCCCCTGCCACACTTACTCTACTGTATCATTTTTAAAGAAAAATTTGTATAAGAATCCTATGAAAAAGCTAGGCAAGATATGCCAGCCCTTTTCCTCAAACCCACCGAGATTTTTCCACCTCAGAGTAGCCCATAAATCATTATGATCACCGAAAGGAGAAGCACAGACTTCCCTCCTTATTCTGACTCATGACTCCCTGTTTCTCTTGTTCACTCTATTCCACCTCTTCTGGTTTGGGGCTGGGGGGTTGTTTTGTTGTTAAATACAAAGTGCATCTCTGGCTAAGGATCTTTGCGTAACCTCCCTCTGACTAGGATGTCTTCCCATTAATCAATTCAAAACCTTTATTTTTCCTCCCCCCAGTCTTTGCTCAAATCTTATCTTCTCCAAAAGATCTTGCCTGAAATACTTTTTTTTAATTTTATACCCCAATTCCTTCTCACATATCACACTCCACTATGTAACTGTAATCTATTTATTGACTGTGTTCTGTATAATTGACTGTATTCTGCTATATTGTAAAGCATATGGAAACAAATTTTTCTTCTATTTGCTCGGTGATGTATCTATAGTGCTCCAAAAGGTCTCCGGTGCAGGGAATGCAGTCCAACTAGAGACTGAACGCTTTTCTATAGATGGGTGAAAGTAAAACAAAATGAAAATATTGTTGTATATCCTTAGCATTCAAAGATAGGATCAACCATCCTAACAGGGCGTGCCCCACCTCTAAAGGGATCCAAACACCAAGAAGCTCCCTATACTCCCTTTGTGTCCTGATCAAAGGCCATCTGGCCTGGCTTCATTTTTGTTATTTGGACAAATACCTGACAAAAAGCAACATAGGGAAGGAAAAGGTTTATTTGTCTTACAATTCAGATTATAATCCATGAGCTCCAGAAAATCAAGGCAGAAACTCAAGCCTCTAGTCACATCACATCCACAGTCAAAGTAGAGAGAAATGGATGCACCCACACTGACTGCTTGTTCCTTCTGCTTGTCCTATACAGTTCAGGACCCCTGCCCAGGGAACAGTTTCACCTGCATCTTCTACATCAATTAACAATCAAGACAGTCTCCCAAAGACATGCCCATAGGCCAATTTGATCCAAACAGTTCCTTATTAAGACTCTCTTCCTAGATAATTTCAGGTTGTGGCAAGTTGAAATTTTAAACTAATCACCATATTTAAGGTCCCTTGCACCTCTAAGAATCTTCTTTGAGTCTCACTCTTCCTAGAAATCAAAGCTGCTGTTCTCCTATGCCCATCACTGAAAGCAGCCTCCTCTTCAGTCAATGTCTCCCATAGACTAGACTCAGCATTGCTAAATCCATGGAAACAACAAGATAGCTGATTAAAATTAAAGAACAAGACGTGAATAGAATGTGTTCAATATGGCAGTATTGGAGTGCAACCTCAATCCTGTCTTCAAAGTTGTAAGTAGCTCCCAGCAGAGAAAGAGACTCTTTGTGGTTAACTTAGAGAAACTGGGACAGGAACTCAGTGGTGAGAAGCACATGGTGTAGGGTGTTCACAGAGGAGGCATCTATGTGGGGGGAGGGGGGCAATGCGTGAGATGCTTTTCTCACATGCTCTCAGAATAGTGAAAGTCCTAAGCCAGTGTCAAAACAGAGCACACAGTTCCCCATGCTCTGCCCTGCAGTGTGTTCCTTGACCTTTTCGGTTTTGCACAGTCTTTTTTTTTTCTAATGCTCAATTATTCGTGTTAGGAAGGGGCCATGAAAATAAAGCATTTGCCAGGTTTCTCCAGCACCATCCCAGGAGACATCTTTCTCCTTTCACATGGATTATCTAGATAAGAAAGAAGGAAGGAAGGAAGAAAGGAAGGAAGGAAGGAAGGAAGGAAGGAAGGAAGGAAGGAAGGAAGGAAGGAAGGAAGGAAGGAAGGAAGGAAGGAGAGAGGTGGGGAGGTTCTGGGGCTTTTATTGTTTTGTTTCTTTTTTAGGAGCGAGAAAAATAACATAAAGTCAAGTGGGTAGGGAGTTGGCAAGAATTGGGGAGGAATTGAGTAAGGGAGAAAACATACTGTATGAATTTTTCTCAGTGAATAAAATAAATAAATAGATCCCATCACACTGACAATTAACCATTACACAGGGTAAGCTCTGTGCCTCTGAAGCTATCTCCCAGCCCTTCAAGACTGTCTGACTCCACAGTTTT
Organism: Peromyscus aztecus; assembly: GCA_902168405.1. Classification (NCBI taxonomy): domain Eukaryota; kingdom Metazoa; phylum Chordata; class Mammalia; order Rodentia; family Cricetidae; genus Peromyscus; species Peromyscus aztecus. The sequence continues at coordinate 32,836 of CABHPQ010164580.1, read as the reverse complement.
TATGGCAAGTTGGTCTTTGAAAATTTCGTGACGCCTCTAAGAGGAATAGTGGATTTTTAGTTTGTTCTTGTGAGGAGAGGACTGATGCCTTCCAAACTCTTTGTATGTCAGAGTAGAAACTTGAGGTCTGTGATTTTCTGCTGTGTGTGTTGTGCTGCATGTGTGAATAGTCACGTTCATTGGCAACTATGCAAGTGTATGTGCACACACGTATGACCTTGTGTATGAAGGCCAGCCGTTGACATCAGGTGTTTTGTTCCATCACCCTCCACCTTCTATATTGAGTCAGGGTCTCTCACTGAACCTGAAAATTACTGATTCAGTGAAACTAGTAAGTAACCAGCTTTCACCAAGACCCATTGTCTCCACATTCTGACTGTTGAGAGTACAGGCAGACTTCTGCAGTAGGATCTGAACTCCAGCCTTCATGTTCTTCCCACTGAGCCATCTCTATAACACCAGTATATGATATATAGTTAATGCTAAAAGTAAATGTAGATCTCTGATTGATAGCAGTATGTATTTATTTTTACTACCTGAGAAATTAGCTACTATTGATTGAGGTATACCATATAATAAATAATATATGATATTTACATAAGGTCCCCTGTTAAACTTTTGAAGACAAGTGTATCATATGAAGGGAACATCACTTGAGACATTTTTAATGAGAATGTACACAACACATGATGTGAATATGGATTCAGTTATCATGAATAATCTTTTTCAATCTCTGAGTGAGCTTTGTATATACTAGTCACTTCTACATACCAAGGATTCAAGGGTTACATGTTGAGAGAGATAAGAAGGATATGGGGAAGTTGAAGAGAGAAATGGGGTGTATGTGATCATACCTCATTGAATACACATATGAAATTCTCAAGAATAAAAATGTTTCCCACTGATACAGAGATAATAGAAGCACAAATATGAGTTGCCACCATCCTAATCCATATGGACTATATAACAAAAGCAACAACAAAAGCAGACCAGACATTTATAAACAAGAGAAATTGTTGCTCATAGAGAAGTCAACATTCAAAGAGCCATCTGATTCAGCATCTTATGAGAATTTATCCCTCATGGAAGATGCCCTCTGTGAGTTCTTACGTAGTAGAAAGGGGAAACAAGGGTCTCCCTAATTTCCTCAGGTACTAATTCCATTCATAAGGGCAAAACTCTCCCTCATGACCAAAAAAACATACAAGAGGCTCCAACTCTTCACATTATTACATTGGCTATAATTTGTCACATAGAGACTTGGGAAGATGTAGGTACTGAAGTCAGTCATTCTATGATCACTGTTGCTAATTAGAACGGAGTGCCCTCCACACTGTGTCCTTTTACCCCCTGGCTTGTAATCCCACATCAGCAAACCATGCTTTCTCAGCCAAAGAGTACACATCCTTCCACATTAAAACCCGTCTGAAACTGAGATGCCCTGTGCACACTCAGCACCGCTTTTCTTTCATCCTCGTAGGTGACGTGCAAGTTAACAGCACATTTTTAAATCTAGTAGCATCGGAAGAGAAAGGAGATCCACGTGTGCTGTTTTGCTTCAGTTTTTTTTTTTTTTTTCTGCTTCACTGGGACCTTGTTAAAAACAGAAATGGAAATATATTCACTCTGGCATTTTGAGTTCCCAGCACAGGGGAGGCTTGGGAAAGGTGAAATGACTCAACAAATAGACAAGCAAACAAAAGTGTTTGCAAAGCAGAAAGGAAAATACGTTTTACAACGCCCCAGTGGACATACCCCTGACCTATCTCTCTGTGTTCGCTTTAGACTCTTCAAACATCCCTTTGGTCAGTGGTTCGGTCTCGGGAGGTGACATTTCTCCCTGGAGGAAGTGTTTTCGGAACACTCTCTGGCTTACTTTTCATGTCCTGTCAATGTCACAGAGAAAATTATTCGTTTGGCATACCGCTTCATCCCGCAGGCTCTTGGCCACTTGGATGGTGTTGACAGCTCCTTCAACTGGTTCCAAGTGGATGGAGTGAGACTGCAAAGGTTGCACTCTGACCCAAGATACCCAGGGACAGTAGTTCCTGCCACATCTCCCCATCCCTGCACTGGGTGCATGTCCTTAAACATCAAAGGGCCTCGTGCAGACTATTTTAAGTGTCTGGACTTTCCTCCCACCTTCAAAATGAACATCTCAGAAGCATGCATTCTGATACATTTATAAAACTTTCCTTAGCATCATTGTGAGCAGGTACCAAAGCAGAAATGACAACCCCAAAGGGCCCAGACTCACAAGGTACAACCTACAAGGAGCTCAAAGCAATCAAGATGTGTTTATATAAGGTCTGGGGAGACACCTCAGTTGGTGTAGTGCTTACTTCACAGGTATGAAGCCTCAGCCTGGGATACAAGAAACCCTATCTCTGAAAGCAGAACATGTTTGTGACACTTTGTATATTCACTGGTAACAATTGGCAATAATGGTAATATTTGGTAGAAAAAAGCTTTGGAGTTTACAATGTCCTGAGTTCAAGCATCAAAGCAATTATATATTAGTATATGTAATATATATATACATATATATGTATATATATAATATGTTCTCAAGAGGAACAGGACTGATAGAACAAATCTGTATTATAATGAGGCTCTATTAAATTTGCTTATAAAATATGTGCTAGGTTTTCAAACCTGTGAATGCCTGCAAGCTGAGAACCTGGTCCACAAGACTGAATGTCTCAGCAGTCTCTTTCTTGTGCTGAATGCCAGGAGGAATCCTGGAGAGCCATTGGTCTTCAGTCCATGTTAGAAGGCCATGAAAGCAGGGCTCCAAGGTCAGTGAAGGATCACTGATGCCCTGACCGTCAAGGAGCAAAAGCGATCCAGTGAAGGCAGCAGGGCTTTCCTTCAAACTTCTTCATATCTGGGCCACTGTCAGAGGTGCTGTCCACTCTGAGGGAGAGTCTCCCCGACTCCCAGTTAATCCTTCCAAGAAATACCCTGTCAGGCTTGTACAGAGGCGTGTCTTTAGCTTGGTACCAGATCCTATTTGACTGACAGCAAAGATTAGCCATTACACCCTGTTGAGAGCTCTCAGCACACTGTTTCTATGCACCATTTCCACCAGTTTCTTTTGAATCCTCATAATAACCCCATGGGTGTGTGGAGCACTGATCTGAAGTATTGATGGGTTCAGTGGCTAACAGTACTCGTCACCAAGCCTGACAACCTGAGTTAAATCCCTGGAATCCACTTGGCAGAAGGAGAGAATCCCACAAGTTGTCCTCTGGTCTCCATGTATGTACCGTGACATGTGCACCTGTGCTGGAGATATCATCATGTGTGGTTTCAAATTATACTACAGAGCCATAACAACAAAAACTGCATGGCATTGGCACTGAGATAGACATAAAGAGGAACAGAATAAAATACAAACACCAAAACCAAGCATACAGAGTGACAGCCATGTGATTCTTGATGAATATACCTAAAATATCTATTGAAGAAAAGATTATTTTTATTGAATTGAATAGAGTAAAATATGCCTATCTATATGTATATCTGTATGAATTAAAAAAGATTCCTTACTCTCACCTTATAAAAGTAAATTGGCCAACAAGACGGTCTTATGTGCAAAGGTGCCATATATGTATATATATAAAGTTGCTTCACATCTGAGGATAGATATTACCTTCTAGTGAAATGAATCTGACTGAAAGGTTCCTAAAAATATTGAAAGATATTTATAACCTATGGACTAAAGAAATTCTTTAACCCACAGGATATAAATAAGCCAGATATAAACAGCTGGCAGTTTCTCAAGAATTTAAACGTCTACCTACCATATGATCATGTAGATATTTATACACCATAAATGAAAGTACATTTATAGCAGAGGAAACTGAGGCCCACCCACCTTTAGCTGTACCACTTGTAAGGAAAATAAAAGTCTGAATGTGGACTCCAGATTGGTGACTGAGGTCTGGGGCTCTAGACCATGGTTGAGAGCATGAAATTCTGGAGTCAATGGGCCTGAATTTGAAATAGGCACAACAGGACCCTGGACAGATGCTTTACCTGTCCACACATCAGTTTTGTATGAAATGAGGATAATACAATACTCAGCACAAACGGCAAATTGCAGTGATTAGAAGGAAAACCATAGCTCAGACCTTTCCTGAAGTATGTATGCCATAGCTCAAATAATGCTGGTGCCACTTACAATAGTGTCCCCATGCTAACAGGTCAGGAGGTCTAAACTTAGTCAATGCATCTACTAAGCTACAACAGAAGTGCACCTCAGAGGGCAGTGTGCACAATGACCTGCCTGTTTCAAAGGTCATGGTATTTCTTTCTGCCTTTGAATCCAATTATTTTCAAAATTTTCCTTCACTGGGATCCCACAGGCAAGATCATTTCTCCTTTGTGGCTGGTACTTTCTTACTCTGTATAGCATATTGCTTTTAGATTCCCCCAAACCAATCAAATTATCAGACTGTCCTTTCTTCTCAGATACGCTCTGCAGCCACCTGCGGAGTTCACTAATGTCTGTTCCAGCCAAGACTGGAAACAGCAGCCCTTACTTAACAGGGGAGCCAAAAATATCACATTCCCCTCGGTGGAATAATTTATTCACTTTAGACCGGCGTTTTCTTTCACTGTCCTTATTTTCAAAAGCAATGCTGAACGTAGGCTGCTCTATTCCTCTGACACGGATGAGCTGCACACCGACACAGGAAACAGAGCCTCAACTGTTCTTTCCACTCGTTTATTCACAGAAGATGCATCGAGTGCCCATGTACCGATGTCAAGCACACTCCAGGGACCAGGAACACTGGTGAGCAAGCCAGGGGCATAGTCCCTATCCCACAAGCCTCTGTTCTGTACGGAGGGAGACAGCACACCAAAAAGGTGTTCAAATATGTATATAATTGCCATTTTGATAAGAGCTGAGAGAATAAATCAGGGGACTCTGGGGGTGCTGGAGACATTGCTAACCGTCTCTGGAAAATGATGTTCTCCTCCTCTCTTCACCGAGCTAAATATAGAAAGGGGTCTGGTAGTGAACAGATATGAATTCAAGAAAAGCTGGCACCCTATTCAAATCACAAAAAAAGTAGGAAACGGAGGGGCTATTCAGATAAGTGGGACAGATAATATGAGTCTGCTGGCTGAGCATCCCTACCAGTCTTCTGAGCTCTCTTCTGGCCTGACAGACACTGAAAATCTAAAAGCCATGCTTCCCAGAGTTTGGACAGTAGCTGTGGGTGTGACTAAGATCTGCCTCCCATGAGCTATGGGGAGGAGCATCACTTGATGTAGCATCATCGTTTTATTGTGCCAGATCTAGACAAGGTGTGTCCTAAGTGTTCTCTGAGCCAAGCCACCACTGTCTTGGGGAATCTATCTGTGCCTCTTTGCAAAAGATCATCTCAACTGTGCTTGTTGACAGTTTACACCCCTTAAACAGAGGGGGCCAGAGGGGCAAAGATTCTCACCTGAGTATTGGGCTGCTACCCTGGCTTAATTGCATATGGCCTGGGGGAGGGGCTGGAGTATGTATATATATTCCTCCCTAAGAAGGAATTTTAGCAATTGGGTTGCAAACTCTGGTCGAATAATCACCACAATGCCTTTCTCATATATATATAGGCTGGGAAAGATGGGGGCTTTTCAGGGACATCCTCATCCCTCCTGGGTAAAGCTTTCCAGGTGTGGGCTGTTAATGAGAAGAAACACTCACAACCCTGTAAGAAAACCCACCTATGCTCTGTAAGGAAACCCTGACAAACTCATTGGTTTCTCAGAGTGAACCTGGTTAGACTCCTGCCTCAGTTTGTCATCTGACCATAGAAGATGAGAGACACATTTTTTTTGTTTTTTTTTGTTTTGTTTTGTTTTAAGATTTATTTATTTATTACGTATACAGAAGAGGGTGCCAGATCTCATTACAGATGGTTGTGAGCCACCATGTGGTTGCTGGGAATTGAACTCAGGACCTCTGCAAGAGCAGTCAGTGCTTTTAACCTCTGAGCCATCTCTCCAGCCCTGGGACACATTGTTTATGTCTCTCCCTAAGAAGGAATTTTAGCAATTGGGTTGCAAACTCTGGTCGAATAATCACCACAATGCCTTTCTCATCCCCAAGACCAAGACTTCAGGAGATAGTGTGTACTTGTAACGAATTGCTTCCAACATGACAGGTATCTTTTGTGCCCCCTGACACATCCCCTCACCCCACTGGGGTTCAGCACTGCTGCAATAGGCAGCTCCCCACACCCTACCTCAAGCTTCAGCTTTGGCACCTCTTTGTTCCTCTGCCTCAGAGATTTTTTCCAGCATTTGGAAAATTCTCCAGTCCATTAAGATGGATTCTACAAGTTCGAATGTGCTTACAAATTCCTGGGAGCAAGTGTCACAGACTAATGTGATGGGGGAATGTCTTTCTGTATGCTGTAAAAATGTGTTGCTCTGATTGGTTGATAAATAAAGCTGTTTGGTCAATGGTGAGGCAGGATAGGGTTAGGCAGGACATTCTAACTAGAGAGGAGGAAGGAGAAAGGAGAACAGAGGAGACGCTACCAGCCACCACCATGAGAAGCAAGATGTAAAGATACCGGTAAGCCACGAGCCACGTGGTGAAGTATAGATTTATAGAAATGGGTTAATTTAAGATGTAAGATCTAGCTAGCGAGAAGCCTGAGTCAACAGGCCATGAAGTTCATAATTAATATAAGCCTCTGTGTGTTCATTTGGGTCTGAGTGGCTACGGGACCATGAGGACGTGAGAGCCAGGTGGGCACAGGAAAACTTTCAGTTACACTAATGCCCCAAACCTTGGTTTAGGAAGGGACAACTCCAAGGTTCATTCCATTGATTCCTAGGAGAAGGTCCAGGAAGAAATGACTCCAGTTATGGTACCTGATGGTTAATGAATATCTTCTTCCCTTTCCTGTCCTCCCTATCCCTCTCCACAATCCTCATTCAGCTTTAGAGATCTACATGAAAATCAGCACCCAAGCCCTCATCTCAGGCTCCACCTTTGAGAAAGGCAGACGCACAGCTTACAAATTGAGTCAGACAGAGTAGCTCCCTCATTGGGGCAGTTGTGTAGTATTTTCCCAGGATTTGTTCACAGAGTCCTACTAGAGCTAACTCCCCCAGAACTGATAAAATGGTTTTGTGTGTATATGTATTTGTGTGTGTGTGTGTGTGTGTGTGTGTGTGTGTGTGTGTATGTGTGTGTTTCCCTCACAGGTATGCCCAGTGGTGTGGCCTGTGTGATTCTAGATCCCGTCAAGTTGACTATCAGTATAAACTCTCTGAGGGAGTTTCTGGACTGGGTTTATTGAGATGGGAAGACCCACTCTTTTTTTTTTCTTTTTCTTCTTTTTCCCATTCCTTCCCCCTCACCCCTTTATTCTCCATCCCCGCTTTCCCCCAAACCACTCCTCTGTTTCTGTTCAGAAAGGGGTAGCCTCCCATGGGGGTCAACAAAGCATGGCATATCAAGTTGAGGTAGAGCTAAGCCCCTCTCCTTGTATTAAGGCTGGGCAAGGCAACCCTGTATGAGGATAGGTTCCCAAAAGTCAGCCAAATCATTAGGGAGAGCTCTTGTTCCCATCACTAAGAGTCCCACAAGCTACAAACTGTCACATATATGCAGAGGGCCTAGGTGGTCCCATGCAAGCTCCCTAGTTGTTGGTCCAGAGTCTGTGAGCTCCTATGAGCCCAGGTTAATTGTTTCTGTGGGTTCCCTTATGATGATCTTGATCCCCTGGCTCATACAATCCTTCCTCCCTCTCTTCAACAGGATTCTCTGAGCTCAGCCCAGAGTGCTTGGCTGTGGATCTCTGCATCTGTTTCCATCAGTCACTGGACTAAGGCTCTCTGATGACAACTGGGGTAGTTACCAATCTAATTACAGGAGATGGCCAGTTCAGGCTACTTATCCACTATTGCTAGGAGTCTTTGCTGGGGCCATCCTTGTAGATTTGTGAGAGATTCCCCTGCACAGGGTTTCTGCCTGACCCCCAAATGTCCCCCATCAAGACATCTCTTTCATTACTCTCCCCCTCTATCCACCCTCCCAACCCCATCCCTCATTTTCCCAGCTCCACCAGCCCCCAGTCTACCCAGGAAATCTATTCTATTTCCCCTTCCCAGGGAAATTCATGCATCTCCATCCCCCTTGAGCATCCTCTTTACCTAGCCTCTTTGGGGCTGTGGATGGTAGCACAGTTATCCTTTGCTTTACAGATAGTATCCACTTATGAGTGAATACATAACCACAGTTGTCTTTCTGGTCTGGTGTTAGAATTCCTAGCCACTCCCCGAGCCACATGACTGCATGTGCGCTGTCCAGTAGCCAGGCAAGATGCTTAGTCATCCTAGGACCTTACATGCTAGGTAATCTGTGCGCTGAGTGAACACATAATCTATGTGCATGTGTGGCATAGCTACATAAGCCCATATGTACATGTGCGGGGGGAGAGGTACCTATAAAAAGGGTTCCACCTATTTCCTCTCTCTTCCTGCACAGTCATTCCATAGGCCTATGCACACCCCTTCTATTCCCTTACCTTAATAAACTCTTATAGTGTGTTTTGTTGTGCCTCATGGCTTCTCTAGCATGGTAAACAGCACCACTTAATAAATAACATTGTGCTGCTTAATGAATAACACTGGGTTACCTCACTCATTCATTTATCTTCAAATTTCATGATGTCTGTTTTTAACAGCCAAGTAATACTCCATTGTATAAATGTACCACCACATGTTCTTTATCCATTCTTTGTTGGAGGGGCATCTAGATTGTTTCCCGGTTCTGGCTATTATGAATAATATTGCTATGAACATAGTTGATCAAGTGTCCCTGTGGTGTAACAGAACATCTTTTGGGTATATGCCCAAGAGTGGTATCACTGGGTCTTGAGGTAGATTGATTCCCAATTTTCTGAGAAACCTCCATATTGATTTCCAAAGTGGCTGTACAAGTTTGTACTCCCACCATCAGTGAAGGAGTGTTCCCCTTGCTCCACATCCTCTCCAACATAAGCTGTCATTTGTGTTCTTAATCTTAGCCATCTGACTGGTGTAAGATGAAATCTCAGAGTCATTTTGATTTGTATTTCCCTGATGACTAATGTTGAAATTTTCTTTAACTGTCTCTTGGCCATTTGAGATTCTTCTGTTGAAAATTCCCTGTTTAGATGTGTACTCCATTTGTGGGTGGTGCCATCCCTGGGCTAGTAGTCCTGGATGCTATAAGAAAACAGGCTGAGCAAACCATGAGGAGCAAGCCAGTAAGGAGCATTGCTTTGTGACCTCTGTAGTTTCTTCCCTCAGGTTCCTTCCCTGTTTGAGTTCCTGTCCTGACTTCCATCCATAATGCATTGTTATTATATGGAAGTGTAAGTGAAATAAATCCTTTTCTCCCATACTTGCTTTTGGCCGTGGTGTTTCATCACAGCAATGGAAATGCTAACCAAGACACTCGTAAATGGATATACAGCTTGCATCCAGAGCTACGCCTCAAAAAATTTACTTACACTAACCGGACTATATGAAAACTTCAAGGGATAGAGTCAGAAATGGACATGCCAAGTGTATTCCCTGGAGCATTCACTTGTCCAGCATCTCTAGATTCTGCCAAACTGGTTTATTTCCCCCGCAAGGTGGGTAAGGCAACTTATATTCCCATAAGCAGTGTATACAAGTTTTTATTTCCTTACATCTCAGCAAACTATGGGTACTTTCAGAATTTTTTAATTTTATCAAACTATGAGTTTGAAATGCCGCCTTTTTGTTGCTTAATTTGCATCTCCATGATTGCTGGTGTGGGAATTTTGTCTTAAAGCCAAATGGCTTTTGATCTCCCCCTTTTGTGAATACCATGCATAAATTACATACATGTGTCTGTTATGTTACCTGCTTCATATTGACTCAGGGAGTGTATGCCTGTGGACATCCTGAATGCTAACCCGCTTGCTGTTTCCTCTACTCTTAGCTTATATCTTAATTTTGCCCGTGTTAAGTTTCTTACTAAGAATTTTACTTTCAAAATGACCAAATTTGTACAAGTTTTCATGTATCGAAAGATTTCCAATACAATATTTTTATTTGTTCTTTGAGAATTTCACACATGCATACAATATATTTCAATCATGTCCACCCTCACATCTCCCAAAAACTTCTCCCAGATCCTTCCACACCCCTCCTAACTTCATGTCCTCTTTATCATTTGTTATAACCCACTGAGTCCTATGAATGTTTCTCATATACACATGGATGTAGGGCCACCTAATGTACTATGGTCAACCTACCTGGGACTACACCCCTAAAGAAAACTGAATCTCCCTCCCCTGGCAGCCAGGAATTATCAGTAGTTCCTCAATTATGGGTGAGGGCTTGGGAGCCTCTTCCCCCTCCATATTGGAATCTTGACTGACCTAGTCTTGTGAAGATCATTTTCAGGCAGTCATAACTGGTCATTCATGAGTGCAGCAGGTTTGGCATGTCCAGAAAATTGTTACACTCCAGTCATCCCAAACCTCCCTTCTTCTTCAATGATCCCCAAATCCAGGGGTATCAGATATGATATACAGGTTCCCTTTATGGCTGAGCATTCCATAGACACTTATTCTCTCCAATGCACTGTGACCAGTCTGTATTAGCTGATGTCCACTACATGAGTAAATATCGGTGATGAGGTTTGAGAGCAGCACTAGTCTGTAGATATAAAGTTGTATATTTAGAAGGTAATTTGATACAGATCTTTTTAACCTTGTTGAAGTTCTCTGCACTGGCATAGTTTGCCTATTTGTGAACTTCTCCCCTGTTCTTTTTCTTCTCCTTTGAAAACATGGGTACACAAAATCCAAAGAGAAACCTGAGGGTCTCAAGACAAGGTGGAGCCAGTAGACAAAGAATCCTGAGTCATCTCTGATAAAGCTGCTCAGGGAGTGCCCAGTTGAATTTGGAGTCATTGTCTTAGGTCTCTGCCATTCAATGTCTCATTTGCAGGCACAGGGAAGCCCTGTCTTCACAGCCCATTATAGCCACTCCATCCAAACCTTGTGTTCCTGCATTTTCTTTTAAAGTCACAAAGTTCTGCCTCTTACTTTTAGAGTTCAAGCCTTTGGCAGTTTATTTTCTATAAATTTCATCAGGAAGGAGCCCACGTTTTCCTTCTGGCAAGTTAATTGTTGTCAACCCTCCATATGAAATATTTACTAAGTAGTTTTAACCCCATTGTCACTCTGCCACATATCAAGTTCCCAACTTTCTATACAAGTCCATTTCTAGATTTGTCATCCTGCCACATTACTTAGAGCATTCAAAGTTTTGAAATGTTTTAGGTTTATTTTAGCTTATGCATGTGAGTGTTTTGCTTGCATGAGTGTCTGCACACCACATGTGTGCTTCGTTCCCTCAGAGTTCAGGAGAGGGTGTCAGGTCCCCTACCAATGAAATCATGAATGGCCATAAGTCACTACATGGGTTCTTGAATCAAACCCAGGCCCTCTGCAAGAAAAACCATTGCTCTTAAAGCTAAGCCCTAAATTTATTTTAAAGCTCCAGCCCTAAATTTATTTTATTTAACATATTCATTGCATTTTTCAAATCATATCCTCAATTTGTTCTTTAATAAAGCTTCAGATGATTTTCTGTCTAAACATAAAGCAATGAATTGCATTTCTAATCCAAGAATAGAATTTGTGATGTGTTTCCCTATTTCTAGATTTCTTATATGTTCTGTACTCTTTATAATATTTTTCAGGGAAACTTATAATTTATAATTTAGTCAAACTGAGTATTATTTAGGTCTTTGTTAATTTTTTCTACATCTATTGATTTGTGTGTATTATTATTATTTTGCTAAATGGTTATAGAGTCAAATTACCATCTAAATATTTGTTCCTACCCATACACTTGTGCTGCTCTCAACACTGGTCAGAGAAGATTCTTCTTACAGTGGGCATCAGTTTTTGCAGAGATGCATTGCTGACTAGAGTGCTGAGAATAAGTGGCTGAGTGCTCAGACCTAATGGAACACCTATTCCTGTTCCACTGCACCAAGTCTCAGGGATCATTGCTGAACGGGGGAGGCAAAGAATGTAAGAGCTGAAAGACAGGGAGGAGCTCTGTGGGGTGCTTGTCTTCTAGACGTGGCATGACTGTCGCCATCATGAACACACAGTAGCTGTGGTTACTTGTACAAGACCTGTGCAAGATAGAGCCAGCCAAAATTCTGAATAGGTGGGGTAGATGATCTCCACAAGTTACTAAGAAGTTCCTGGAATCCTTTCCAACCAGACCAGAGATAGCACATGCCCTGGTGGACTAGCAGAGAACCCCTTGTGACTGGTGCAAGAGAGAGGGTGCCATGATTGGTGTATAAATACAACCTTTCATTTGTATGAAAGCCTTTGGTGATTTAGGTAGATGTCACTTGGCTAGCATATAAGCAGGCTGTTTTAGTTACCTAGTCAAGTGGCTGAGATACACCCTCCTGTTACCTCCCCTAGTGTTGCAAGCTTGGGCCAAATCAAAGACTTTCAGGAGTGTGTGTTTGTTTGGTTTTCTTGTTTGTTTGTTTGTTTGTTTGTTTTCTTACCTAATTTTAGTAGAGTATCCCGATCCTGAAAGACAAAGAGATCAACAGCAACAAAGGTGTTACTGCAGCAGCAGTAACAGGGGTGCAGCTAGCAGGTTGAGCCATAGACATGCTGGAGCCACCAGCTGCTTTGACAGCTGCGGAAGAGGTGAAGCCAAGCAGCAGACAGACCAAACTGCAGAAGTCGCAGGGCAGCTGGCTGCTTTGATAGCTAAGGGAGAGGGGGGAGCTGTGAGACCAGTGTGGCTAGTCTGGCAAAAGCAATGGAAGGAAAATCAGGTTCCTAGCACCAAGAGCTACAATGTTAACTAATGTCAAGGACTGGGGACTCTGATTTCCCAGGCCTATACAAGTACTATAGTAATACACAGCATCCCAGCACCCTTCAGGAGAGCTGGAATACTGGAGTGTGCCACTGCGGCTGCTCCCACTCGTATGCTGCTACCACTTTGCTTCTGCCAAGCATTGAGGGATACAAGGGAAGAGACAGAGGTGGCTCTGCATGGGAGGATCTGCCAAGTCTCTTCCATAGGGAGGGGCAGAGAATGGAGAGCAATGGAGTCTGTTGCATCCATTGTCCTTTCTTATCTTTAATGACACAAGATATTCGTCATTCCAACTGGTGTAAGATGAAATCTTGAAGTAGTTTTAATTTTCATTTCCCTGAGGACTAGGATGTTGAACATTTATTTAAGTGCTTCTCAGCCATTTGTGTTTCATCTTTTAAGAATTTTGTTTAGACCTGTAACTCATTTTTAATTGAGTTACTTGTTGGTTTTTTTGTTTGTTTGTTTGTTTGTTTTTGGTTTTGGGGTTTTTTTTGATGTTTAGTTATTTGAGCCCTTTATACACTTTGGATATTAACCCTCTATTGGATGTGTAGTTGGTAAAAAATTTTTCCCATTCTCTAGCCTGTTACTTTGTACAAATGATGATGTACTTTGCCATAGAGAAGCTTTTCAGTTTCACGGGGTCCCATTTATTAATCGTTGATCTTAGTGCCTGTGCTATCGGTGTTCAGTTAAGAAAGTCTTTTCCTATGCCAAGGAGTCCAAGGCTATTCCCCACTTTCTTGTCTGTCAGATTCAGTGTTTCTGGCCTTCTGTTAAGGTTTTTGACCCATTTGGAGTTAATTTTTGTGCAGGGTGATGAATGTGGATCTGTTTGCATTTTTTCTGCATTTGATTGTCCAGTTTGATTAGCACCATTTGTTGAAGATATTGCCTTTTTCCAGTGTGTATTTCTGGCTTCTTTATCAAAAATCAGATGTCTATAGGTATATGGACTCATGTCTGGTTTTTCAACTAGATTCCATTAATAAATGTGTCTGTTTTATACCAAAACCATGCTGTTTTTATTACTATATCTTTACTATACAATTTGAGATTGAGGATGGTGATATTTCCAGCAGTTCTTTTATTTATTCAGGATTTTTTTGGCTATCCTGGATTTTTTGTGCTTCTACAGTGAAGCTGAAGATTGGCCTTTCCAGTTCTGTGCAGAATTGTGCTGAAATTTTGATGGGATTGCGTTGGATCTCTACATTGCTTTTGGGAGGGTGGCCATTTTTACTTTATTAATCCTACTGATCCATGAGCATAAGAGATCTTTCCATCTTCTGATAGCTCATTCTGGCAAGGATGTGGAGTAAAAGGAAATCAGTGTTGTAGTTCCACAGGAAGCTGGGAATTGATCTACCTCCAGATCCAAGCTATACCACTCTCGGGCATATATGCAAAGGATGCTTCATACTAATACAGAGACACTTTTTCAACTGTGTTCATTTCAGCTCTATATAATAGCCAAAAATTAGACACAGCCTATGTGTCAATCAACAGATAACTGGATGAAGAAAATATGGTACAACCACACAATGGAATATTACCCAGCTGTTAAAAATAATGAGATCATGAAGTTCAATGGTAAATGGATGGAGATAGAAAAAAATTAGCCTGAGTGAGGTAACCCAGACCCAGAAAGACAAATATGGTATGTATTCACTTATATATGGATGGTAGCTCTTAAGTCTTCAATTAGAAAGCTACAGTCTGTATAACATAGATTAGATATAGAGTAAAGGACTAGGGGAGAAGGATGGATCTCTCTAGAAAGGTAAAATAGAATCTATAGTTAAGAAAACATAGCCATGGATAATGGACAGGGTGGGGCGCTGGAATGGGAGAATTAAGAAGAAGAAGGAAAAGGAGGATGATAGAGGGAATACAGAAGGGACAGCTAAAAATGGGGCTATTTGGAAGTCATTTGGAAACCTAATGCCATGGAAACCGCCTAAAATACATGTGTATATGAAGGCAATCCAAATACAATCACCAAATTACCGGGGAGACAGAATCTCAACTGGATATCTCTCATCACCAAACGAAGCTTCCAGTACCAGGTATGGGTTACATCGAATCAAGATGTTGGCCTAAAAGATCCCATGGAAACCCCCAGACAACCCAGGCTATTGCCAAAGGCTATTGGTTGATATCCACAGACTGACTATAAGGCCCTATTGCGGAAGACAACACCTACACAATTCAGTGAGTACAGAGAAGTCAAACTGGTGTCCACCTAGAGCCTTTCTTTACCACTACAGACTAATGTCCATGGTACTGGGAGGTCCTCGGCAGGAGGAAGGTAAGCGCCAACCTAGCCACAAAACCTTTGGTCTACAGTGAGAATCTGCCTGCAAGACGTGCTAGTGCACAAGATATACTAGTGCAATGGTGGCACAAAGTTGTGGAAGCAAATGATCAGTATCTAATCCGATTTAAGGCCCACCCCAGGAGATGGAACCAATCTCCAATGCTGCTCCACTGGCCAAGAACCTGAGATCAGATAGGCCAGGGACCTAGGAGAAAACCAAATATTACTGTTCTGCCAAAGGAATGTAGCAATCAAACGCCTCCTAATAACATTTTGCTACGCTCATAGATCAGTGGCTTGCTCAGTTGTCATCAGAGAAGCTTCCTACTTCCACTGTGCTTGGGAACAAATACAGAGAGCCACAGCGGAATGATGTGCAGAGAGTGAGAGATCTTGAAACACTCAGTTCTTAAATGGTATGTCTCCATGAAATCCCTCCCCTCAGGGCTCAGGGAACTCTACAGAAGAGGAGACTGTAAGAACTAGAGGGAGTTGAAGACACCACGGAAAACAAGACCTTCTAAACACAGCAAGACAGACACACGTATGAACTCACAGAGACAGCAGGGACATACATGCACGGGCCCTGCATAGGTCTGCACCGGATGAGGTCTCAGCACTGACAAGGGAAGTGGACACAAGCCTTCATCCTTAACTCGGAAGTTGTCTCATTGATACTCTCAAATGAATAATTAGTTTTTTTCGATGGATTTTCAGTTGGGCTATAAAGTACTCTTGGGGTAGGTCTCATGCCCAGCAGTAGACGGCCAACAGAAAATGATCCCAATGACATCCTGGGAGGTTCTTTGTTTCATAATGTTTACCAGAGCATTTTTTCCTTATGGGTCTTTGGTTTTGTGTTGTGGAATTCCTGTGTCTGCAAGTGTGTGCATCTCTAAATCTATGTTCATTCTTGTACTTTTCCTGTGGCTCTTTTTCTTCTCTTTGTTTGTTTTGTTCTATTCTGATCTGTTTGCTTTTTGTTGTGTATTATTTTATTTTATTATTATTCTTTAGAAGCCCGTTTTTTTTTTTCTAACAAGAGACAGAAAAGGTTTGGATCCATATAAGAGGGAAAGTGAGAAGGATCTAGGACAAGTTAGGCTAGGAGAAACCATGAGGATGTATAATATGGAAAAAGTCTATTTTCAATAAAAGAAAAATAGAAAAGAAATAAAAATAATACATGACATTTAGCACACTTATTAAAATTGACCTACTAATTTAATAATGTATCTTCCCCTAATGCTCAAGTTTTCCAAATAACTCCATCTTACCTCCAAATACAAGAAATTTTGTATTTAGATAATTTAAATTAGGCTGCTCCCACATTTTCATGTTCTTTTCCAACAGTTTAGTTGTCTCATTTCACTTAATTACAAAACAGTATGTGTGTGTGTGTGTGTGTGTGTGTGTGTGTGTGTGTGTGTGTGTGTGTTCCTCTAAATGGCGTCTGTATATTTTACTGGTTTTCTTCTTTTCTTTTAATCAGTTTCTTCTTGCACCTCCCTTGATCCCTCCATGTTCATTGTTCTTCTTGGTGAATTTTTTTTTATTTTTAAAGCTATTTCACCTATAACTGCTTTTTCTCTGGGTATGCCTAAAAATATCTTTTTCTTTATTTTATTCTTGAAACATTGTTTGGTTTCTTTTTTTCAGTAAAATCCTAAGCTGTTACTTATTTTTTTCCGCACTTTGGGTGGGTGGGATATGAATATGTATTTCCAGAACTTCAAAGCTAGAGTTTTAAATATATCATTCTTATGAAAAAGGTTAGATCTGATAGTGTTGACACAAAGGCAAACAACTGTTGAAGACCAGAACAGAACATGTGGAGACAAGGCAAAAATGATGTAAATGTTACGGGGGAAAGTGGATGATGAGAAACATCATCTATTTTTAATTAATTTTTTTACATTAGCATACAGAGTACAGGGGTTCATCCTGGCATCTATGAGCAGGTGTGTCATTGTACTTCAGAGAAACACTTTCTTAAGGCATCCTGGATTTCCTCCTCCCTCATCATGGCAGTCAGTTGCCTTTGCAAGGTGCTGACAAGCTAGCTGAGCTATGAACGACAAAAATGAGAAAAGCAAGAAGTGAGACTGCTTTCCAGAGCCTTCCCCAGCATAGCCTGACAATACACAAAGGTGCTGCCTGATGGGAGGGATCATTAAATACAGGATCCAACTGAAGGGAGAGGCTGGAAACAGCAAGTCATTGAGGTATGAAGAAATATGTAAGATGTCTTCAAAATCTCTTTGAGAGGAATCACCATTCACTGGAACAGCTTAGTCTTTGCTCCACTGACAGATGTTTTCAGAACTCCATTCCTCTCCCTCCATCTGTCATTCCAGTGAGCATACGGCTTAGACACTACTCACAATCTTCTCTTCCCAGTGCTGGTAAGTAGAGCCGTGAGTGTGGGTTTCACACCAACCTCAACATGGCATGGCAATAAACTTGATCCTGTAGAATGTTCCTGAGCTCCTGTTACCAGGCTGTACTTGGTTAGAAAGACAGCCTAACTAACACTCTGAGAACCCATGCTGCATGGTGGACTGCTGGCTCTTTTCTCTTTGGGCTTGTTTTCCATCTACAATCAGAAAAAAATTGTCCTCAAGTTTCCAGGACTCAGAACTCCAGATGATAAATCCTCTGTAACACTCCTAAACAAATAACAGGATAGTGGAAGACAATTTTGGAAATGGGAACATCCATTCGTAGCTAGAATAGAGGAAAATGGACACATCTACACACTACTGAGGGAAGCCTAAACTCCCCTTCTAGAAATCAATCTGGTATTGTCTATTTTTAAATGCATTTGTGATTTGTTCTCTCTCTCTCTCTCTCTCTCTCTCTCTCTCTCTCTCTCTCTCTCCCCCTCCAGATTTTCCCTTATTCTAAAAGAACTCCATGCATATAGAACATTTATGAGGGTTTTACTGCATGACTTTTTGTATTATATTTTTTTTTCATTTAAAGAAAGAAAATGTTCATATACTCTATATAAATATCAACAAGGAAGAAATATATATGTATATGTAAATGCACTGGAAATTACTTCAGTAGTCATCAGTGATGAGTTGACAGAAGAACTATGAAATATCTCATTGCTATTTGTCTCAGTTGTATTTCTCATTGCAACAGTAGAATACCCTAGCAAAACAGCATAAAGAATGGAGGGATTATTCTGGCTGACAGTTCCAGGGTACAGTCCACCATGGTGGGAAAGTCAAGATGCCAAGAGCTTGAGGCAGTTGGTCAAGTTGTATCCTCAATCAGGAATCAGAAAAAGATGAACGCTTGAATTTTCAGCTACCTTGCAGTCCAAGACCCAAGCCCAGGAAATGATGCCTCCCTCCTTGAGGATGATGGGTCTTCCCACCTCAGTTAACATAATCGATCACTCATGGGCATGTGGGGAGGCTGGTCTAAGCTAAGGAATCCCTGAAGGTGTTCCTGGAAGTTTGTCTCCGAGGTGACAACAAATCATATCTGTAGATGGATGAATCTCTCACACCCACCTATTCCCAAATAACCAGTCAGAGGCTCAATATTAATTACAAACTGTTTGGTCTATGGCTCAAGCTTATTATTAGCTAGTTCTTACCTCTTAAATTACCCCATTTCTATTAATCTATGTATCACCATATGGCAGGTGGCTTACTGGTACGTTCACATCTTGCTTCTTAGGTGGCTCGCTGGCATCTCCTCGACTTCGCCCTCTTCTCCTTGTCTTTCTGCTTGGATTTCCTGCCTGGTTCTATTCTGCCTTGCCATAGGCCAAAGTAGCTTTGTTTATTAACCAATGGGAGCAACACATACTCGGAGTACAGAAAGACAACCCACAGCATTTCCCCTTTTTGGTCTTTACAGAGTTTGTCTTCTTCTTGGCAAAAGTGGCCTGCAGGGCAAAGAACTGCCCTTGCCTCAACTGCTGACAGTAAGTGTGCTGTTTAATCAGGTTGAGCAAGACACAAGGAAAAGCGCCTGCTGAATCTTGCCATGACAAGATAGGAGAGTCTTTCAAATTTTCCTGCTTCTGGAAATGGTCTGTCAGATATCCTAGGCCTGTGACCAATGTTGGATTCCTCAACATTGAAGAGAAACAGGCAGCCAGCTGTTTCTATCATTCCTTGTATTTTTCAGAAATTGCTTGCTTGCACTTCCTGCTTACTCAGGTAACATCATTTTCCTTCTCATGTCTTCGATGGGGTTGAAGACTAGATAGTAATAGCTAAAAAACTCTCGTGTCTTAGTCAAGATCATATCAGGTACAACATTTAGATCCTTCAGGATAGGACAGCTATTGGAGTAATCTCCATAATTTGCCAATTACCCTTGGTTTGGAATTTAGTATGTGTTTCTTGCATGATGTTGTTCTTGTTGGTTTCAGTTTCACTTTTGTTTATGTTATTACCCTTTCTTTCTCCTGGACAATACTTGATAATTGTTCTTATTGTGTATAGTTTTGAATTAGGTTTAGAGTCTTTTTATTTAGACAATGACCTTTGGGCTATCTGGCCCAATGGGTGTGGCCCTTTTTGGGTACATGACCAGTTAAAACTGAGGAGCGGGCATGCTTGCTCTCTCTTGTGTGGTAGGAGACTGGATGATGGGTTCCCATCACCCTTGGGCTGAACAGAGAACAGCTGGATAAGCAGTGGTGTTTATTTCATTCTGTATCCATGAGTGTTTTATCCCCATTTTATATCTTAATAAATTCCTGAGATCCTTTAACAGACTCTTGTGGATTCATGTAACACATATCAAACTGAAAAACTAACCATTGCATTATTATAAACAAAAAATGTGTGCTTATTTTCTGCAGGAATATCCACATGTCATTAAATGAATTAGATTTACATTGTAATATGTACAAAACTATCACTTTTTTTCATTTAAAAAGAAAATGTTCAGATGTTCCATATAAATATCAATGAGGACAATATATACATATGTTCATAGATATATATGTAAAAAAATCTAGAAGAGGACCTTCACAAATGCGATCTATCCATAAAACTTGGATTAAAAGACAGGGAATGCTATTAACTTTTTATTTCTTTCTTACTTTGTTGGATTTTCAGTGATCATGTATCATTTTTATAATAAAGAAATGTATAACTTTTAAACCTACCACAAAGTAGCTGGGTCCTATAGTATCTTCTTAGTAAATAGTTCTGTCAATATCATCATTTTTAATTTAAGATTCCTCCTTAATTTGGTCATTCACTAATGCACTAAATGGACATTACAGCCAGTCAAGCTGCATGTCATAATGCCTGGCCCATACCAAGCATCATGCTGTATTCTGCTGCGTTGTGCAGTAGGGCAACAAAACAGACAGGCTTCCTTCATGAATTCTACAGTCTAGAAGGTGGAACAGAATTTAGACAAAGAAACATGAATTAACTAAGATACAACAATGAAAGGAAAATATGGGATACTGTGGGAATACTCTGCTGGATATGTACTTGTTTACACTGTGTGATCAAAGATGCTACTCCAGAGAGAAACAAGCAAGCAGGGATCCAGAAGTGGGTCTAAGAGCTGAGATAAGAGTCCACCCAACCCTACAGGAGGAAGGGGGATAATACAAGCATCAGAAACTGGAGCAAATCTAATGAGCATTAACAAGTGGAAGATGGCCACTGTCTGGAGACTCCTAACAAGAGAAGATAGAATGTGATAAGATGGAGAGATGGGGCAAGATACCAAAGAGCTATACAGGAGTTTAGATTTTGTTGTGTCATACACAGAAAAAAAAATCCACACATAGGGCTCCCGTAAAGGGAATGATTTCACAATGCAAAGACTGTAGAGATATCAGTGTGAAAATGTGAAACAAGTAAATGCTATGATTAGTCCAAAGGTACAGAAGTAGGGGAGCTTCCTGTGCCTGGAAGAACTAGAAAGCATCCTCATGAAATAAGACCTTTGTATAGATTGGAAGGAATGATTAAAGGTTTCAGGGTGGGGGCCAAGGCAGGTGAAGGTATACATCAGGTAGGAAAATCATAAGCAAACAGAATAGTGAGCTGAGCTGTGGATGCTCAAAGGTTTTAAGGAGGGGAGGATTATGATCTGCTTTCCATCCAGAGTGAGAAAAGGGCATATAGCAAGAGGGACATGGGATGGGTGGTAAACAGTGAACAGACTTTGAGTATTCGTTCATACTTTGGAGAATTTATCCTGAAATGTGTGATTTCAGTGGTTGATTTTGAAGCATATTACTATATCAACTAATCACTCCATGACCCCCAACTATAACATAAAATCAGATGGTAGATGTGTGATCAAAATGTTTGCATTGACTGTTTGTCGTTTGGTAAATGAGTGCCTACTTCTATCAGAAACTAACAGTTTTTTTTTCTAAGTATCTGCTCCATTTTTAATACTCTCCAGAAAAGTCTGAGCATCATGTCTGCTCCCTCACCAATACTTAATATTGCTCTTTTTCATAATGTCAGCCATGCTCACATTGTGTAGAGGCATTACATCATCATCTATATTGAGTATCTCTCCATGTTTACTCTTCATTCAGATGTCTTCCTTTGTTTAGTGACTGTTCGAGACTGGTTTATGTTAAACTGGAATTTTTACCACTTTACCGGTAGTGTGTAAGAGTTATTGATACAATCGGTGTTCTTTTGTTTCACCTTTAGTGTAACACTAGGCCGAGAAATGGAAAGAAAAATGAATCTTGACAGAACGTGGAGATGGAAGACCACTTACTATTGCTCGATACACTTAATGTAACAACATGGAAATGGAAGACCATTTAGTATTGCTTGGTAGACTTTGTTTGTTCCTTGTCTTTGTCCTCCCAGGAGCAGCTATAAATTAGGTGTCAATGATTGTACTGAAATGGTAGGGGCACAACTGTATCTCAGAGGGTTAGAGAGACTAAGCTGAGCTCTCTTGCTGATGAGCAACAGATTCTGAGCCAGTTGCATTCCACACCTTGATCTGCCTAGAGTTAGGAGAGCTATGAGTCCAGATGGGCCTCATCCCCCTCAAGTCCTGGGGTCAATGAGGTTAATGTGATTTCTTGGAGCCTATCCCCAAAGAAAACCATTTATTGCCTAGTCTTGGCATTCACTAAAGGACTCTAATCTGCTAATGGCCCTATTGACAGAAGCATGTGTCCAATATCTTTCACCCAGGGACCATATGCCTGTGAGCACTAGATATTAAGGAGCAGCAGCAAATCAATGTTGTTACTCCATCTGCATATTGTCTGCCGTGTGAAAGCTGTGTCCCACAAATGGGCCACCCTGCCTTGCCATTAGCAATATTAGGTATCTTAACAATTGCCTCCTGATAGCCAGTAGATCTTGTTAAAGGCATGAACTTTCAAATGTCATGGGGGAGCCAATAGGGAAAAATTTTAATGAAAAAAACTTATATCTCCGAGGGAAAGGGACCTCAGAGGACCAAATCAAGTCCTATCCTAGGAGAAATGATAATGAAATCATTTTGCTGAACACACAAATTTCACAATGTCATCTCTCTCATCAATGGTTACCCCCACCCATCTCAATAACAGAAACAGTGACACCATATATTTCATAAAATACAACCTGCCATTAATTATGAGTTGTACCACTATTTTTTATAGCCAAGACTGGAAAAGTATCTGCCAGGCCCCAAAGTATGACCACAGCCACTGGAGACATGAATTAGTCACACCAACATCTTGTTGCTTTGAAATTCTTCATCTGTTTTTTAGGAATGTTTCCATCAATTGCAATACTTTGTGTTTGGCAGGAAATCCTCTTGCAAAGATCACTCTAATGAAATGTAATAAGCATCATCTCTTACAGTTGACAATCTTCTTGGAGCCAATAAGCATTTGGCTTTTGCTTTTCAGGAAAATATGAAATTATTATTTCATTGTGCTGACTAGTCTTATGTCAATTAGACACAAGCTAGAGTTATCTTCAAGGAGAAAACCTCAATTGAGAAAGTGATTCCATAAGATCCAGTTGCAAGGCATTTTCTTAGTTAATGATTGATGGGGAAGAGTCCAGACCATTTTGGACGGTGCCATCCCTGAGCTGGTGGTCCTGGGTTCTATAAGAAAGTAGACTGAGCAAGATGTGTGGTACAAGCCAAGGAACATCACCCCTCCATGGCCTTTGCACCAGTTCTTGCCTCCAGGTTCCTGCCCTGTTTGAGTTCCTAAGCTGACTTCCTTTGATGATGAGTAGCAACATGGAAGTATAAGCCAAATATACCCTTTCCTCTCCAACTGGAATTTTGCTCATGATGTTTCATTAAAAAGGAACAAAGAGGAGGAGGATAAAAGAAGAGCTACAGAAGTTAAGAACACTTGCTGTTCATGCACAAGACCTAGGTTTGGGTCCTGTCTTAGTTTGGGTTTCCTTTGCTTCGAAAAGACACCATGATCACAGCAACTCTTATAAAGGAAAGCATTTAATTGAGGCTGGCTTACAGTTTCAGAGGTTTAGTCCACTAACTTCATGGCAGTGTGTAGGCAGATGCAGTGCTGGAGAGGTAGCTGAGAGTTCTACATCTTGATCCACAGGCAACAGGAAGTTAACTGTCACAGTGTGTGTGGCTTAAGCATATATGAGACCTTAAAGCCCACCTCCACGATGACATACTTCCTCCAATGAGGCCACACGTACTCCAACAAGGCCATACTTCCTAATAATGCCACTCAATATGGGCCAAGCATTCAAACACATGAGTCTATGGGGGTCCATGCCTGTTCAAACCACCACAGGTCCCAACTCCAACATAGCAGCTGACAGTTGTCTATAACTCTAGTATCAGGGGATCTGACACCCTCTTTTTGTCTCCAGAAGTACCAGGCATGCACATGGTGTATATGCATACATGCAGACAAAAAACACTTATACACTTAAATTGTTTTTAAGAGAAACAAACGGCACAGGGCAACAAACTTCTCAAAGTCACTTGACTAGTAAGTAGCAGAATAAATCTTCCAACATAGGTCACATGGTTCCTGAATCCTCCTAAGCCTGTTAATTGGGGAGTCTTAAATTGACTCAGTAGTTAAGGTTCACATCATTCTACTTCTATGTCTTTGAGTCCTGTCTGTACTCTGCAGCCCTCTTTTGCACAGCCCCTGTCCTGAAGCTGTGCTTCAGTGATGCCTTGGGACACTCTACACTCTCAGCCTTTCTAACCATTCTCATGCCCTTCCCTCTCTTTGGATTCCTTCTCTTCTATTAATTCCCCTGACCAACCCTCCCACATCTTTTAAGACTCAGCTCAGATGTCACCTGACTCAAGAAACTTGCCATGACAGTGTCTTTCCAAACTATGGTGAGTGCTTTCTAAAGAACTATGTACTCCTAGGTACTGAAACTTCCCTATAGAAGACTACTTATCACACTGATTTGGTTTTGGCCCTTCACAGAGATAATTGACAGTCATTATTCCCTGGCTCTTAGTCCTGGCCAGTAACTGCTCTAATTGGACAGACTTTCATTCTGCTGTCAAGCCCTGTGGCTGTCAATCATTCAATGATTTTATTAGCACCACATCTAACTAATGAGCTCCCGTCACCGTCACATACTCATGATAGAGCCCTGCACCTAGCCCATTAGGCATGCTATAAAGTGTCATAATGAGCACAGCTGAAATATGTCCATGGTCATAAAGCAAACAACTATAGGACTCTGCCCATCATACCTTGGTGTCAGGCAACAGCCTTTAGTGTACCCACTGAATCCCCACTAGAGGGCTCAACGTAAAACTAGGTGAGAAGGCATGAAAAACCATTTCTATTGGAAAACAATAGAATTAACTAAGGCCATTTTAGGATACAGGGGAGTCAAGGAGGGGTCCCAAAGCTAACTCATCCCATAAATATCAGATCTGGTAGGTGCTTTTAGAAACCTGAATGCACTGGCTCCAAAAGTTTAAAAGTGAAAGTCCATGAGAGGCAACTCTTGGATAAAGAGCGGACCCAAAACAAAAGTTCTCAGTCTCACCACTTGTTATAACCTCGCATCCCACAGGCCAACAGATCTGTCTGCAGAGCTCTCTCAAACTCAAAGACAAGCAACAACAGCAGGTGGGTTCCTATAAGTAGACCAGAAATTATAAAAAGACCACTTTCCTCTTGCAAGGCTTTTTCTTTGGCCAGGAATTTACTTCTACAAATTTAGGAACAAGACACATGAATCAGAGAGAGTTAAAAAAGACTTTGAACACTTTACAAAAGCAAGTGCTGGCACACTCTCTCAGGATGGCGCCACCAGCTGATAACTATAAAAATACCAACAGATCAGTCATCTGTGCCATGAAAGACAGGCCATAATGCTGGACAACAATGTAAAAGATTAAGACTGGAGCCAGCACCAAATTCAGTCAAAACCAATGGCATTCAGAATTCACCCCGAACTCTTCTCAAAGTCACATGACTAGCATCTAGATTTCTGAACAACTCCAGAGTGAGGAAAACATGGAATAATCCTGGATCTAAAAAGAGACTCATTCGTCATGAAGGACAAGATGGGTGAGCAAGACTAAAAACTAAAAATAAATCCCAACATCACTGGGCTCCTACTTGTGTATATCACTTTATATTGAGTCTCTATGTCCATTTTACTGTTAAGAAAACTGAGGTTCAAAGAAAGAAAATAATATCACCCATGATTTTTGAGCAACTTGTCAGAGAACCATATGGGTGTTTTTGGTAAAGAATTTAGTCTCCTAATTAGGCACTAGGAATTTAAAACTTTTGAAAGAATCCAAGAAATGAATGTTGTTGAAATGACAGAGCTGCCCATCACTAGCTTTCAAATTTGCCCTGGCTGGGGTATAAAGGATAAGTCTGGAAGACACTGGAAGACTCAGACTCCCGAATGAGAAAATATTTTGTGAGCGCAATTCAAGGTATGAGATAACTCTCTTTGAATTGTTGGTCAGGAGTGTCCCAGAGACCCCCAAACAATACAGGCTGTTGCCTTGATCTCAGTTGCCCACTAGAACTTGCTAAGATCCTATTGCTGAAGATGTAACATACATTGATTATAGGACATAGAGAAATCAAGTTGATACTGACCAAGCAGCTTCCTTCTTGCTGGCTAGCTCTCATGCTATGTGACCTTGGTGAATTTCTCTGTCTCTCATATCACCTAAGGCAATGCTAGACACAACTTAGCTACATTATGTTCTCAACACTCAGATGATGAGCACATTTGAATGTTTTACTTACAACCAAATTTACAGATCTCATTAAACCAAATAGACAGGCTAAAGGGATATGACTTTCTCTCTAGGAGGTATGACTTACCCCGCAGTACTCTGTAGCAGAGTTGCTGTAGCATTCACAGCAACTGCGTTCACAGCGTTCACAGCGACAGACTGTAGATGAGAGGTCAACAGAGGCTGGGAGACAGGGGGAGGTGAGGAGCTCTTACTTGTTTGTATAGTTTTAGAAACCATAGCAATGCCTGAACAACTTTGCAAATGTGACTAATGCTACTAGCGTGCTCACTTGAAACTGGCTTCAATAAAAATTTTATATACACATTACCACAGTTTAAAAATTAAAAAATAGAGAGGCGCTTTGGAGGTGGGTACTGGGTTTAAGATGGTGCTAGGATAGGGACAGTGTAACATAGATTCAAACTTCTACCCAACCCTATGACATCCCGAAGAGAAAGAGGTATGAAAATGACAAAGAAGCCTAGTGGGCATTTATCACCAGCTAATTTGCCTATTATTCATATAAAGTATAAAAATGCCATGCTTTTTTAGGAATGTGGGACCTGATACCTTGGAAGAGAATCTAGTCCCTGGAGGCTGGTGGATTTTGTGCCAGACTCTAGGAAAGAGGGAGACCCACCATCTGGCAAAGGGCAAAGGGTTTTCCCAGATGAAGTAACTGAATAGGGTTGGGCCAGCAAAATATACATGGACTTGGGGAAAACTGCATGTCATAGTTTGGGTTTTTATTGCTGCAAAGGGACACCATGACCACAGCAACTCTTATAAAGAAATCATTTAATTAGGGTGACTCGCTCGCAATTTCAGAGGTTCAGTCCATTATCATCATGATGGGGAGCATGGTGGCATGCAGGCAGATGTGGTGCTGGAGCTGAGAGTCCTACATCTTGCAGGCAACAGGAAGTCAACTGACAGTCACAGTGGGGGAAGCTTGAGCAAAACAGACCTCAAAGCCTGCCCCCACAATGACACACTTCCTCCAACAAGGCTACACCTCCTAATAGTGCCACTTCCTTTGGGGGCCATTTTCTTTCAAACCACCACATTGCAAGAAGGCACATCATGGCATAATTTCATATTAGGATTTTACATTTAATGCCAAGGAAGTATGATGTTTAGCCATGGCACATCTTTCCTTAACCTACTAGTCTAATGATTGTCTATTTACCCATTAGCAGATACAAGACTTTGGTTAACATAGCAAAGAATTGATACTGCAACTTAGATGAAAGTTTTCTAAAGTGTGTGTGTGTGTGCGTGTGCGTGTGCGTGTGTGTGCGTGTGTGTGTGTGTGTGTGTGTGTGTGTGTGTGTGTGTGTGTGTGATGTATATGCAGATGTCCATGGAGGCCAGAATAGGGTAATAGAGTAGATGCCCTGGAGCAAGAGCTACAGACAATTGTAAGCCACCAGATGAGGGCTCTGGGAACTGAACTTGGGTCCTCTGGAAAAGCAGCAAATGCTATTAACTGCTCAGCAGCCTCCCCAGCCCCTGCATGAGATAGCTTGTCTCCTGAAGTCCAGTTGCTTGATCTCCACCATCTTGAATAAAGTGCCCTAGCAAAATTTTCCATCTGTTAAAAATTATTCTTAGGAATCTCTTTCTTGCTTTACCATGGCATTCCTTATAAGATGCAATGACTTAGAGCTTAGAGCATCAAGAATTTATCAGACTCAAAAAAAACGAACCCTTCTTTTCTCACTGTTTTCACTGTAGCCAACCACTTCTCAAATCTGTTGAAGTCTAGCAGTTGCTTTGGCCAAAAACCAAGGGCCAAAACAAACAGTCGGCAAATGTACGTATCTGGGATCTGTTTATTCTTCTTTTGTGAGGCATAATCATGTGTTGGTCTAAGTCAGATTTTATGAGTCAATTACTTGTCTGCTGAGCAAAACTATCGTTATAAAATTCAATAGTCATGGGTGAAACCACCACAGTATGGGAAATCAAACAAAGTATAATTTACGCAAATACTAATGGTTTCTATAGAGATGATCATTTTTAATTGAACAAATTAACATCTTCCTCAACATATGTTATGTACTCATATAGACATGAGTAACCATCCTTGTTCCCTAGTTTGAGGAGTTTCCTGGGCAGACCTTTGGTGTGAGAACAACCAGGCTAACTTAAACAGGTTTCAGAACACCCACTATACCTCTGCTGTGTGCTAGACACTAAGGGAGATATGCAGAGAGAAGTGAAATCATCGGACCTTTTGTCAAGGCATTGTGATAGAGTAGGGGGTGGTTTTGATGCTAAGATGCCTTTCATTGTGTGCTCCTTCAATATGACTGATCTACACTCTCAACAACTCATCAGTGCGGACACCCATCACTGGAAAGAAAGCAGAGGGATGTGTGTAAGTAGAGATGCATATAGCACACTTGTTATTCATCTTTGGAACACTAAAATAGAATTTTCAAGATAATATTTTGAAAGTTACCCTTTCTCAAGGTATGTAGTATGTGTTTCTTAAACTATAATTAGCATAACAAGGATCAGACCTGGGTAACAGGAATGCTGAGCTTCGTCTAAGCAGAGCAAGGAATGCTTAAGATACAAGTCCCATTAGATAGACAGAAAGGAGGGTAGTCTTTCTGGCCCCCAGCTAAAAGGAGAAGGGGCCAGGGTGACACTAATCAGATAAATGTGATGGTTTATTCCTACAGAATTTCAAGGTATGTTAGGTGGCTTGAGGGCTTGGCTGGATATTCCTGGTATCCTGGTCACCAATGCCCAGTGTGGGGGGCTCACAGATAAGACTGGTGCTTCAGCCCTGTTAGACTGGCACTACAGAGCCTCCCTCACCTCTGTCCCAACCCCAGCATGGATCCGAAATCTCTGCATTTCTGGTGAGGAGAAAGCAACCACACTAAAAGCCACAGCTGACCTCACAAGGCTGTCTGTAGTCTGCTTTTGTTGCCACAGCAAAATTCCACAGTTAGTGGCTTTAACAACAGAAGATTACTTCTCACACTCTGGGAGCCCATGCAGTCCAAGGTTAAGATACAATTGAAGACCTCTCTTCCTTGTTCTCACAGCTGCCTTCTTGGTGTGCCCTCACATGGCCTTTCTCCAGAGCGTGCAAAGGAAAAACCTCAATTCTCTCTCTCTCTCTCTCTCTCTCTCTCTCTATATATATATATATATATATATATATATATATATATTTCACACACACACACACACACACACTCCCCTTTCTTCTCTTTCTTCTTTTATAAGGCTACTTATTCTATTAGCCTAAGACTATGATCTTATGATCTTGTTTAACTTCAAATACCTTACTAAAGGCACTCTTACCATCACATCAAGGGTTAGGACTTCAATATAGGAATTCTGAAGAAACAAAATCCAATCTGTAGTCATCATCCTCCACCAAGTCTCTATGTCACCATTCTTTTCTACCTGACCTCACTTTGTCTACTTTCCTCTCCCCTCTCTCCCTGCCATCCTAATTACCCATGGAGCTACACATCCTTCGTCTCTGTTACATAGAGCAAACCTCAACACCTACAACAGTTCCAGATCCCAGACTTCCATGGCCAAATCTATTAATGTACCCAGAAAAACTAAGGCCCCTTTCCTGCTTTATGGAAATAAGAAGTAAGAGAAGAATTCTGAGTGCTTGTTAATTATATCTCTCTACAGCTTCCATTCACTGGTTCTACCTCTTCTGGAATACATTAATTTGCTTTGGTGCAATAATGCATCCTTCTCATAGGCCAAAGACTTCGTGACTTACAATAAATATTTTTCTCACTCACAGGTCTGTAAATTAGCTCCAGTGACTAGAGAAGCTATTTGCAACTGTAGTCATATCCAGGTATGTCCCACAGTTCTCTTGGACTAATTGCCCCTGAAGTTTATTCTCTTTTCAGAAAATTCAAGAAATGACACCAAGTTTTATTTGCCTCTGCTTTGGTGTATCCACTCACCTGACTAAAGCCAAGTCAGTCATCTCAACAAGTTCATCAAAGGAACATGGAAATATAGCCTCCCCCATTAGGGAAAGGGGTGGACGGATCATAACAAGGGAATGGGGATTGATGGGCACACAATATAATCAGCCATGTGGATTACATAGGGAAAATCAATGCTCTCCTGTCCAAAGCACTGTCTCTAGTCATTTTAAGACAGATTCAAAAATGTCATTGTATTCAATGATTCAGTAAGTGTCCCTACTTAGTAGTACCCTCATCATCTGGACAGCCCACTGAAGAGCTCCATAATGGTGTGTAGACTGTGCCCTGATGTGGAAATAGATGGAAAGCTCATAGGTATGGAAGAATGGAGCACTATCTTCTCTGATCTAGAGTTGCCTCCTCATATCATGGTACACTGAAGTAAACAAAGTCATTCATGGCCAAAGGCATTGTGTCTTGAAATATTCTCACTACAAAGTTTTCCTACCCGCTACCCCAATTTAAAGACCAGTTTGTTTCGTTTTTGTTTTTGGTTTTTGGTTTTTTGTTGTTGTTGTTGTTTGTTTGTTTGTTTTTGTTTTTGTTTTTCAGCACACTGATGCTCCTCACAGCTTCTTTCTATGAAGTGCTGCCTCGGGTATCTCATATAATTCCTCCCGTCCATCGCTGGAGGGTCCTGTAGACCATCCCTGCCTAATGGTCTCCATGCATCCATGCATCCCCTTTCAGAGGAAGATGCTCACCTCTCCCAGGCTGCCCAGCTGCCTTTGAACATCTGTAACTGATCTTTTCTTCACTGGTCAACTATTTTGTTTACTGCTAATACACCAGACACTGTCCTGGGTCCTGGTCAGACATGGCTTGCCCCTCAGGGAGACTCAGCACAATGGCTGCAGGATGACAAAGAAACACTGTGTGAATTACAGAAACAGCCCAAGAAAGACATGGTTTTATATTTCCAAAACTCCTCTTTGTGTTTGCGAGGTGAAGTTTTTCTTTGTATACTGCCTTAATTAGTGACAGACTAATTGTGTGACAAAACACTGACCGAAAGCAAGTTAAGAATAAAGGATTTCTTTTAGCTAACAGTTCCACATCGCAGGCCATCACTGAGACAGGGCAGGGCAAGGACTCGAACAGGACAGCAACCCGGAAGCAGGAGCTGATGCAGAGACCATGGAGGGATGCTGCTGAACTGGCTTGCTCTTTATTGCTTGCCCAGCTTGTCTTCCTACAGCATCAGGACCACCAGCTCAGGGATAGCACCACTCACAGTGGCTGGGTCCTCCCAAATCAATCACTAAGAAAATGCCCTACAGGCTTGCTTACAGTCTGAACTTATGGAGGCATTTTATTTCAGCTGAGGTTCTCCCCTCTCAAATGACTCTAGCTTGTGTCAAGTTGACAAAACAAACAAACAAACAAACCAAAAAAAAAACCTAGCTGTCATATATAGTTTTAATCTGTTTGTCCTAGTGGGACCATCTCTGTGGAGCACTAACTTAATCTTTCTTCTAAATAGCATCCCACCTGCTATTTGAATTTACTGACCATTTGTCCCTATGTACAAAGTGTAAGGAATTCATGAGCTAAATTTTCCAAAAGGTTGGCATTATTTGTAGTAGATAATTGAGGGTCTGGGGGTGAGAGGTTTCTGGGTCTGAATCTCTCAAGCCACAATACACTGCTTTTGGAAGCTGATCTCTCAGAGGGTCTGTTTCCAGATCTTTGAATGAAGACTGCAGAGTTCCATTTGTCCAGTTGTAGTGAGATTTAAGTTGGTAGATGCCTCTCACAGTTTCTGGCATGGAGCAAGCATGCCAAACATGGTGTGGATCTTCTCTTCTGGGTACCCTAAGCTATCCATCAAGCAGTTTTTGCCTTCTATAACACCATTTTGCTGAAAGGGGGTGTTATCATTCCTCTTCACCACCAGGTGGCAGTATCTGAGACCATTGGGGGGTTTCCTTCAGGTAGCAAAAGTAATGATGAAAAAACACCACTGTGTTAAAGCACAGCCAGCCACAACCGGCTTCCAAACCAGAGCTCAAACATAATAAATATTTTCTCACAAAGCAGAGACTTCTAGGAGTATTGTATCTGCTTTACAGCTGGGTATTACAAGACAAAGTGACTGCAGCGGAGGGTACAGCAAGGAGGGAAGAAATGATTTATGAAGAAAAACAAAACCAATGGCAGGAGTAAGAAGCTGGATGTGGATTAAAAATTGAAATCAAATATTTTCCACTTAAAAACCCCTGTCTAGAGAAACAAAGAAGTGAGACTCTAAAATCTAATCCTACATGTTCGGGAACCACCCTAAAGAGAGGCCAGGATGCAAGACTCTTTAATATGTGGATTCCGTGCTGTGATTTTGTCATTTGATCACTGTTTATTAAGTTGAAAAGTACATAACATGTGTCTCCCATGTGCGTGG
>CABHPQ010164579.1:6982-17453 GCA_902168405.1 Peromyscus aztecus | reverse complement strand
ACTGTAGGAGGATCCCAGAGGGTCTGGTTCCCTGCCTCCATAGGCTCCATTTCTCCATGCCTACCTGACAATAACTGCAGATCTCTGGATAGCTTCTAGGATGGACTCCATGGGAGGAGTCAGGAGAAGGGAGAGTTGTATTTGGGGACTCCTGCTGGGGATCTTGGTGTGGGCATGGGGCACATCCAGGACCAGGGTGCTTTCCTCTCTGCCTGCAGTCTTCAGGGAATGTCTGGGTGACCCATGAAGAGATGGAAACTCTGGCAACATCTACCAAAACAGTGAGTCTGCCCCTTGGCCCAAGAACTAGTGACACCATGAAGTTAGGTGGAGAGTATGGGAAGCTGGAGGGGCTGGAGGAAACCTGCATCCCTGATGCAGCCGGTTCTGTTCTCAGGGGGGAGGATGGCAGGAGGGCAAGGTGAGATTGGGAATCATTGTCGTGTGCATTGGAGGCTCTGTTCCAGGGGTCAGAAGACCCTTAACAGCTTTGGGCTGGTTCTGCCCTGTTTTGGGTCTGAGTCACAAGCTCCCTGTTCTTGGCTTGGTGCTTGGAGTAGGAGGGAAGAATGGAAGTGTCTGGCATCTTGCTCACCCCCAGGCAAGCCTGGGGACCATGGAAGTGTGTTTTTGCCACACCGATTTGTTACCCTCACCGCAAACATGCATGTATGTACTGGCTTCCTCAACTGTCCCAACAAGCTTGTCCTGGTTCCCCATGAGCTACCGGGGTGTCTTTTCCCCTCTTTTGGGAGCCTGGGTGGAGGCTCCAGGTTTCTTGACTTTCGTGTCTTCCCTGACATGCGGCACTGGTTCCTGCTAGGACAGTGAGGAGGGCAGCTGGGCCCAGGTAAGACCCCTCCCTCCCTGCCTCCCTCCCTCCTTCCCTCCTCAGAACTACTCTCAGAAGGTCAGAGCAGCATCCTTCACCAGGCTCTCTGAATGGCACAGCTGGCCGAGTCCAGTGTGTGCATGTCACACCTGGAGCCCTGGACCAAGTTCCTTCTTTCCCCCCAAACTCCTATTCCATTCCTCTTCTGCTTCCGAAGGATGGCAAGTGAGAAGTCCTGGAGGGGCTGGGCCTGCAGCATGCCAGACCCTCCACAGTTTGACTCTCGTAAACGACGAGACTTAGATTCATACAATTTTCTCACATTCCTTATCCTTCCAAAGGACGCCCTGGGGAATGAATCTTGCACTCGTTTCCCTCATGAGCACGTATTTATTGAGCATCTACAATACCGACCTTTCCAAACTTTCTAACCGAGTGAAAGGATAACATTA
This sequence comes from Peromyscus aztecus, assembly GCA_902168405.1. Taxonomy (NCBI): domain Eukaryota; kingdom Metazoa; phylum Chordata; class Mammalia; order Rodentia; family Cricetidae; genus Peromyscus; species Peromyscus aztecus. Next base: position 16,169 of record CABHPQ010164579.1, on the reverse strand, counting down.
ATGAACAGAAGGAAAGGACAGTGTGGACAAACACAGGACAGTGTGGGATGGTTGCTCCCACAGTGGAGAATGAGGCAGGGCGGCCATGCTCACACTCTCTGGCCACACCCGTGACAGCACATTCCCATGATGCAACACCAGAGGAATCAGGAGTGTACTGTCAAGTGAAAAGTGCTAATCTTTATTGATGGCTTCGTAGAATCTGATAAATCAGCACACACACAGAGCTAGTGTATTGTTCAGCAGATGTGTACACTGGTAATTGTAAAGCCTCTTTTCTTGGAGCAGAAGGATGTAGGAAATAGAGTATAGCGGTTTCGTGTGGGAAGGGCGGTGGGGATCGGGGCCCAGGGGAAAGAAAGGGCTTGGTAGTGAGCATGTGTGGCATACAGTTTTACACTTATCAGCCTGTAACATTTCCTTTAAAAACAGAACTTTTCAGTCTGGAAACATCCGGCAGTTAAGGGGGAGGTGGTGGAGGGCTGCTCTCAAGACTGAACCTTTCTGAAGCCCAGTGGTCAGGGAGCCCGTTGGCTCTCATCCAGAGGCAATGCCCACCGCGTAACGTGGGCATCGTGAGACAGGTGACAGTGTGTGAGTGGGGACATGAACAAAGGGCCTGGAGGGTACCTGGAGGGATGACCAGGCCTTAGGGAAACAAGCCAGCTGTTCAGTCACAGGCTACTGCCCTTGGTGTCTCTTTCCCTGGACTGTGAAGCTAGCCGTTCACCAGAGCCAAGCTGCCATCTTTCACAGGTCCACTGTAACCTGGCCTCCTCTCTGGCTCAGCAGGCTGGAGACCAGCTGAGAGAAGGGAGGCAGGTTATCCATACACCATTACACATGCAGAGGTGACAGCAAGGACTGTTTTTCTACTCCTTGGGCAGTTGCTCTTGTTCGCCGGTGTGGACACTTGGTACCTGAGCAGAACTGGGTCATTCATTGTGAGGTCCTGAAATACTTGTATTGCTTCCCACCACTACCAGTTCCTTAGTGCAAATAGGCTGAAGTATTATTGAACAGCTCGCCCTCTCTCGTGGATGGAAGGTGGATTGGCATTTCTCCCAAACAGATATGCCACCTGTAACCTACCGGCGCCGCCCCCTCCCCATGTCCTCTTCCTTCTCATGCCCCCAGACCCTGGCCTATGGAGACATGAATCACGAGTGGATTGGAAATGAATGGCTGCCCAGCCTGGGGCTCCCGCAGTACCGCAGTTACTTCATGGAGTGCCTGGTGGATGCGCGCATGCTGGACCACCTCACCAAGAAGGACCTGCGGGTCCACCTCAAGATGGTGGACAGCTTTCATCGGTGAGCCAAGCTGGAGCCAGGGCCGCCTCCCTGATGTGGCGTCTCCCCAAGCCCTGGGGCTCTGTCTTCAGAAAAGGAGGAGGGCCCCTTGTCTCTTTCCAGGGCCCGTTCTGGGGAGCAATCGGTTTCCCTGTTATGAAACGCTCCATGTTCTTGTCTCCCTCCGCAGTTTGTGAATTTGATCCTGTCACTTTTAACCCTTAGGGCACAAGTCACTTTTCATTAGCATCATCTTTGAGAGTTTCCTCTCTCTCTGAGTATCCTTGCTTGTCTTTGGGCTTGCTGAGTTCTCTGTGTTAACTAAGGAGGCTTACAGTGAGTCTGGCACTGAATTTAGGTACTGTATTTCTTCTGAGTGTGTCATCACTGTGATAAAATACCCCGTCAAAAGCAACTTAGGGAAGGAGGGACTTCTTTTGGTTCTCAGTTCCGGGGTACAGTCTGTCATGGAGGAGAAGTGAGCACGCGGGAACATGAGGCCGCTGGCCGCTTTGCCTTAGTAGTCAGGGAGAAGGGGGAAGTGAACGCTGGTGCTCAGCTGCTTCTCCTTTATATACAGTCTTAGGACCCCAGCCCGGGGAATGGTGCTGCCCACTTTTAGGGAGGACCTTCCTACCTCAGTTAACCCCATCAAGAAAATCCCTCAGACAGCCTAGAGGATAATCTAATCTAGGCAATTCCTCACAGGGACCCGAGGCTCATTTTTTAGACAATTGTAGGTACCCTCACTCTGATAATTGGTACTAAGCATCTGTATTAGTTTCTTTTCTGCTGCTCTGATAAAAATACCTCCACAAAACAACTTACTGGAGAAAGGATTTATTTCGGCTTATAGTCCCGGACCATTATGGTGGGAAAGACGCAGCAGAAGCAGGGGAGGCCATGGCGCAGGAGCAGGAAGCTGGCTGACCTTATCACATTTGCACCAGGAAGTAGAGAAAGAACAATTAGTGAGGTCAGACGCTAAAACTTCAAAGGCCACCCCTACGACTTACTTCACCTCCCGAGGCTTTTCCTCCTAAGAGTTCCGTGACGTTTCCAAACGGCACTCTCGTCTGGAGACCGAGGGTTCAAACACACGAGGGACCGTCACAGGGGCAATGGGCTCGCTGCACTATTACATCACCAATGGAAGTCCCTTAGCTTTGGACCTGTGTCCCTTTATGTCACCTAATCCTTGTCTTCTTGTGACTGAAAAGATCTGTCAAAACCTGCCATGGTCGAGGTCCCAAGCTGGCAGCCTGTGAGCAGAATGGCCTGGAGATACATTTTATTTGGCCCACATGGTGGTGGTTGTTGTTGTTGTTGTTGTTGTTTTTCAAATCATGAATTTGGTTGCCAGTATTTTGTTTTTGTTTTAATTTTTATTATTTTATTTGTATGGGTGTTTTACCTGCATGTATATCTGTGAACCCATTTGTACCTATTGCCTGTGGAGGTCAGAAGAGGATATCAGATCCTGAGGAACTGGAGTCACAGACCATCGTTGAGTCACCAGGTGGGTGCTGGGAACTGAACCAAAGTCCTCTGGAAGAGCAGCCAGTGCTCCTAACCACTGAGCCATCCCTCCATCCTCAGCTGCTAATGTTTTAACAGTAATTTCTATACAGATGTCTTTTGAAAGACGGGGAGCTCTGTGGACACACTGTAGCCTGGGCACAACAGCCCCTCTAGCCTGCTTCCCAATAGCTCATGGGCAACAGCCAGTGTCTCTGCCTGGTCCCAGTCAGCACTGGCGGGTGGTGACAGCTCGAAGAGTTGACCGCAATAGATGTTCTTACCCAGCGTCACAGAGCCCCGCTTGCTACTCAAGCCAGGACTTTGTCTCAAGCAGATGGTAAGGTGGCAGGTGGCACTGGGTATCTGTGGCTTTTCTGGTTCCTTCAGGACTTTGTGGACATCTTCCATTTGATACACCATAGAGATTTAAATCGGGGCAGAATCTGGTTAACCCCCTCGTGGATGAGGAGACGGAGACATAGGAAGGAGCCGTAGCTTAGGGGTGATGGCCAAGCACAGGTGGAGCTAAGTCTGAGGACTCAAGTTCAGTCCTGGGCCCCTTAGCCTTTGTGACCCCACAGCGACTTGTGAGGGCTGCAGGGAAGCTAAGCTATGGCTTCCCTGCCCTTCACCCCTCGCTGAAAAGGAGTCTTTTGTCTTTGCCTGGGAGGCTGCCAGGCCCAGCTGCACCTGTCTCCTCCCATGTGATTGATAGGTGGGGAGATGTGCTGCTCCTCTGCCTGTCTGTCATGTGACCGGACTGCTGGAGAAGGTGTTCCAGTCCTACCAGGACAGCGGGAGCCCTCCTGAAGCCCCACTGTGAGGGGCAGGGAGAAAGCCAGCCTGCCACGGGGCTGTGGGCAGCTCTGCAGCTCCCGGGCTTCAGGTTTCTGAGGTGTCCCCACACACTTCGCCTCTGCCGTTCACTCTGGGTTATTATTATGTTCCATGCAACATTCCAATAGCATGTTCTTTTTTTTTTTTCCTATTGGAGTTTGGGGACAAGGACTCACGCTGCAGCTCACGCTGGCCTCAAACTCAGCACTCCTGTCTCACCCTCCAAATCCTGGGATTCCAGGCAGAGCCCTCATGCCTGGCCTCCAAAGCATGTTCTTGGGTCTGGACATTATCTCTCAGTTGCAACCCTCGGGATTGAGCATAGGGTCTCTACAGGCAGTCAGGCATGCTGATGCTGAGCTTTACCCTCAGCCCCCCCCACCCACTTGGTTTTGAAACAGGGACTCATGTAACCCAGGATGGCCTTAAACTTTCTGTGTAGCCAAGGATGACCTTGAGTTTCTGATCCCCCTGCCTCCACTTCCAAGTGTAGGGATTATAGGCACGTGCCTCTGTGCCTGGCCTTCTCGCATTATTTTGTATTTTGAGACAGGGTCTCACTAAGTTGTCTGGTCTTGAACTCATTCTGTAATAACCCTTGAACTTGGGGTCCTCTTGCCTCAGCCTCCTGAATAGCTTGGATTACAGGCTTGTACCACCAAGTCACTTTTAGAGACATTCATGTAAGTCATTATTTTTACGACAAGAAAGGGTTATTTACCTCTTACTCTACCAACAGCGGTGGAAATTCTGCCTGCTCGCTTGTCCAGGTGGAGCTGATGCCCTCATCTTTTGACATCTCACCCAGTGCTTCTCCTCAGACTGGGGTAGTCTGTTGAGTGGGGTTCTGCTGTTTGGGCCGACCCCCACCCGACACATACATTAATCACACCTACCTTCCTAATAGTGGTCCTGTTTCTGAGTCCCTGAGATGTGCTGAGCCCTTCCATTCATGATCATTTTTAATCCTCACCACAACCCTGAAAGAGAGGTAGGACCCCATCTACCCGGTGCCCTCAGGGAGGATGTGGCAGAGTTGGCGTTCAGACCTGTCTTGATCTAATGTTAAGGGCTTTATGGTTTTGCTGTGTTGACCAACAGCTTTGAAAGTCACGGGAACTGTGTAAAAGATTACAATGAAACTTAACGCCAGGGGCATTTCCCATCAGGGGTTGTGTGCTCACTCCTCTTCAGAGTCACCCAGAGTTTAAGACAGCAGCAGTCCAAGCACTAAACCCAGGCTGCCTAGGAGCATGTCTCTGAGCCATGAGTGTTCCAGGCAGGAGAACTTTGGGAGCAGTCCAGGTAATTTCATCCCAAAGTGACTGGAGTTGGGGTGGGGCTTCTGTTCTGTTGCTCTGTGGAAGGGAACACCCAGAAAGGGGAAAGACAAAGTAGCAGTCCAGCCTAGCCAGGACCCTTACCTGTGTCCCAGTGGGAACCAGCTGCCAACCTCTGGAGGTGTTGCTCCACCACCGCTGTGGAAGGGCTATCGGGTGAGTCCTAGACTGGGAGGAGCTCAGATGAACGGCTGTGGGAGTCCCTTCTAACCCAAGGTTCTCTGCCCAACTTACTGTTTATTCACTGCTCGTTATGACCTGCTGCTCTTGTGGTGTAGTTAGTAAGTTATATAAATGGTTTCATTTTGTCAGTGAGCGCTTATAGAGCACCTATGATGTCTTAGAGATTTATGACCCGTAAGTCAAACAGTCCCCTGCCCTCATGAAATGTACATTCAGACTTGGCGAGACAAGACAGTTAAGGAGTGAGGGGAAAAATTAGACCAAATTAGTGTGGGATTGTGGGGTGGTGATGGGGTGGTGATGGTGATGGTGTAGTGTGAGTCTCCTTTAGGTGACTACTGAGTTGGACTGAGCAGGAGACATTTGAACAAAGACTTAAAGGTGAAGTAAGAGTGAACTATTTAGAAAACTGGGGGGGGGGGTGCCATGTTCTGGGTAGGCATAGCAACCAGCGCAAAGGCCCTGAGGCACCCAGGCCTCAGAAGCTTGCTGTGTGACAGTGTCAGTGTGTCTGAGGGACAACATGGGTGCCGGTGTGGCTGCCGCACAGAGAGCTGTAGCTAGAATTTTTCTGGTCCTGCCTGGCCCACAGTCAGGACAAATCTCTCTAACCCGCCAGTCCCGCAGCAGCTCAGACCCAACCAAGTAAACACAGAGATTTATATTGCTTACAAACTGTATGGCCGTGGCAGGCTTCTTGCTAACTGTTCTTACATCTTAAATTAATCCATTTCTATAAATCTATACCTTGCCACGTGGCTCGTGGCTTACCGGCATCTTCACATGCTGCTTGTCATGGTGGTGGCTGGCTGTGTCTCTCTGCCTCAGCCTTCCACTTCCCAGAATTCTCTTCTCTGTTAGTCCTGCCTATACTTCCTGCCTAGCCACTGGCCAGTCAGTGTTTTATTTATTGACCAATCAGAGCAATTTGACATACAGACCATCCCACAGCAGAGGGCAAGGTGTACAGGTAAGGGAACTCCTTTGGCATCTTGTAGGCCGCTGAAAGGACCGAGTAAAATGGCAATATGAAGGAGAGTCTTAGATTTCCTTTTCCTCTGGCTTGTGAGTGGTAGTTAGTCTTTATCATTCCAACGCCTGCAGTAAAGGGACCTGCTGGTTTCATCCAAGCCCTGTCACCGGTCAGGCCCTTCGTTAGTTTCTTCTTGCTGTAACAGACTACCTTACACAACCTAGCAGAGAAAGGACTTATTTTTGCTCCTGGTTTGAGCCAGTTGAGAAGGGGTAGCAGAGAGAATGTCTCTACTCTTAGGCCGTCTCCGTCTCCCCTTTTATTCCGTCTGGGTGCCAGCCTGTGGGATGGAGCTGCCCATATTCAGGATGGGTCTTACCACCTCTCTAATCCCCTCTGGGAATGCCCTTGGAGACACACCCAGAGATGCTGATCAGTAGATGACTGATCTACTAGGCTAGGTGGTGCATTCTAACAAGGTCAAGATTAACCTTCACAGACCCTTCCTGCCCGGGGTGGGGGCTGGGGCGGCGGGGGCAGGTGATGTAAGCGGCAGGAGGTGGAAGTAACCTCAGATCAGGTGCAAGCCCTGACAGCAGGAACCTGGGGGTACCAGGGTGTTCTTGTGCTGGGTGCAGTGGGTCTGCACCTACTATGGTTGGGGCAGAATGGGGGCCATGTGGGCAGGAATGCGGTCACACCAATGCCCTGGCTCAGGTGCTGTGTGCCTACAGAACCAGTCTTCAGTATGGCATCATGTGTCTGAAGAGGCTGAATTATGACCGGAAGGAGCTGGAGAAGAGACGGGAGGAGAGCCAGCATGAGATCAAGGGTAAGCTGGTCAGGCCTTGTGAAGTTTGCTTCCACCCCCACCCTGGGGCCCAGTGAGTCTCAAGGAAGACTCAGATGTGAGAGGCGAATGCAACCCCAGCCTGTCTGATGCCGTGGACATGTTCACTCAGATGTGAATCCATTTCCCTCAGACAGTGGCCATCAATCAGACTGATGTGACCTCTGGGATGGTACTGTAGACTGATGTGCTCATTGAAGTTGGCAATCTGGGGGGAGGGGGAGGGTTAGATGGGAAAGAGGCAGGTTTTAGACAAGACTCTGAAAGTAGAAAGAATAAGGCCACTTTGGTCTGAGGTGGGGGGATGGCCCTTGCTGGGACTCCAGGAAGAAAAGTGTTGTGGACTGGCGGAGATGCAGTGAGGTGGAGCTGGCCCTGCAGGAACCCAGATGCCATGGAGGACAGACAGATGTTAGGGATGGAGTGGGAGCTAGAGAGCCGGGTAACAGGGGCTCTGCACTTAGAAGAACCTGGGCCAGGCACGCTTCCTTTTTGTCCGTTTTTTTTCCTCTGCCCTCCAGATGTGCTGGTCTGGACCAATGACCAGGTGGTTCACTGGGTCCAGTCTATTGGGTTAAGGGACTATGCAGGAAACCTACATGAGAGTGGTGTGCATGGTGCTCTGCTGGCCCTGGATGAGAACTTCGACCACAACACCCTGGCCTTGGTTCTGCAAATCCCCACACAGAACACCCAGGTAGCCCTTCAGTCAACCAGCACCCACCTAACCCCCCAGTGCCCTCCCCCACCCCTGCACCACGGGTGAGTGTGTGTGTGTGTGTCTGTGTGTGATCTGTCCCAAGAGGGTGCAGTGTCCTCAGACCTCTGAGTGGTCCCTGTATATCACCAAAGCTCCTGGGCAATGTGTGTCCTTTACATGCAGGTATTTTTCTTGTCACCACAGGGCTGTGGGTCACTCAAGCTCTTCCCAAGTCTCTTTCACAGCTGAGGCTTGGTACTTTCCTTTTCCTTAAGTTGCTTCTCCGACCCATCTCTGGGCCTCACCAGGACCATAGAGCCTGTGTCTCTTTTGTCTGCCACCCTGGGGATCCTGCTCCCAGGCCCCTGGGCTTCAGCAGACTAAATATACCAGTGGGCAGAGCCCAGAGATGCTCCGTACCAGGGTTTGTCTTCCTGTCAGCAGCTCAAAAGATTAGACATCTCCTTCAGTTACATTTCATAATTATCATCACAACAGTTATCTAGGAATACATCTAAATTCGCTTGGCCCTATTTATATTTTTGGCCCTTCCAACTTCCTGTGGGTAATGGATTCTAGATGCGCTCACAGTGCTTCCTGGTTTTAGTTGTCCTAAATGCGCTTCTGCCAGGCCCCCCGGGGAAAGACCTGCCTCTTCCTTACAGTTTAGCTTGATGAGGATGTTTGTATTTGACCACTCCTCCCCTTTTGTAAGAACTGTGAATTTCATAAACTCTGATTATATTGCCTCTGGGCCCAAGCCTTTGTCTCTCCAGACAGAACGGTCTTAATTCTTTTAGCCTTCCCTTGTGTAGACTAGCGCTGCCCCTGATCATTTTAGCTGCCCTTGTCTGAACTGTTCGCAGCTGTCAAATTGCTTTTGAAATTCAGTCACTAGCTGTGCGGGCTATTCTGGGAGCAGACACTTTTCAGCTTGAGGGAGGGCGGGGCTGTGTTGTTGTCTCTTGGTTCTGGACAGCGTGTTGGCCTTTCGGGCAGTGGCAGCATCCAGGGCCAATGTGTTTGTAGACCCTCTGCCGTGATCCCTGCTGACCAGTCAAAACACAGAGCATGGAGCCTTTGTTTTCGAGGACAAGTTTGGATTTCCTCCAGATGCAGTTTCTCTACTTGTCCACCTCCAACTTCATTTGCAGGTTTCCTGCCTGCTCAGGGCTCTGCAGTTGACCTACCCTTTTAACCTCTCACTACCCAGGAGATATGTGAAATGTTACAACATTTTCCTTTCTGATCATCTGTAAGATAGAATGCTCCCACTCTGACAAACGCTATCCTGTAGAACTCTGTGCCTGATAGCCCGACCCTCCAGAAATGGCTTTCTCTTTCCCACTTCCTGTCTCAGGATGCGGATTTCCTCTTTTCTTCTCTTCTGCTTCTCTCCCTCCTCCACCACCTTCTTCTCTTTCTTTCTCCCTTTCTTTCTTTCTCCCTTTCTTTCTTTCTTTCTTTCTTTCTTTCTTTCTTTCTTTCTTT
>CABHPQ010164578.1:25344-41537 GCA_902168405.1 Peromyscus aztecus | reverse complement strand
AAAGGTGTGTGTGCACGCATGCGTGCGTGCGTCTTAGCACATGTGTGGAGGTCAGAGGATACCTTTTCCAGAGTTGGCTCTTTGCTTCCGCCTTGTTTTTGAGGCAGGGTCTCTTGTTTGTCCTGCTGTAGTGTGCATAGGAGTTCTGGACGATTCTGTCTCCACCTCCCACCTTGCCATAGAGGAGGCGGGGACGACAGCTGCACACCGCCGCATCTGCTTCTTACATGGCTTCTGGAGCTGAACTGGGGTCTTGTGTGGAGACACTTCTACTTGCTGAGCCATCTCCTGGGCCCTGATTTTTGTTTTTTGAGGAACATCCCCCAAACAAAACAAAACAAAAGGAGTTCTTAGAGACTAGACTAGTTTGCATTCCCAGCACTGCATTAGTATTCCCGTCTGTGCGTGCCCTTGCTAGCTGGCATTTGCTGTTACTGGGTTCCTGGTGACTGCCCTTATGACTACCTTGAGGTGGATCTCAGTGGGTTTTGATTTGTATCCCTCTGGTAGCCAGTGATGTCATGAAACCGATTGTTAGAGGAACTGAATGTGAGTGCTTGTGGGTTCTAATCAGAGAACTGTTTTCATTTTTTTATTTTTTATTTTTATTTATTCTTTTCTGGAGCTGAGGACCGAACCCAGGGCCTTGCGCTTGCTAGGCAAGCGCTCTATCACTGAGCTAAATCCCCAACCCCTGGTTTCATTTTGAAAATACCTCATACATAGGTTTGTTAAGCCCCTGTATTGTTGTGCCAGAAAGGCCTGTGTGTGCACATTTGGTGTGAACTTGGTTTTGGAAGACTTCAGCAGGTTATTTTCTGTGCCAAGAGCAAAGTATTTTTCTAGGCTTGTTGGTAGACTCTTAAATCTGTGTTATACTCCCGAGTAAGTGCAAGGGTGATGAATTACAGCACATGTAACTTACTATGCATAGGGTGTGGTCCTACAGAACAAGTCGTTCTGCCTGTTGGAGTGTGGGGTTGTGCGGAGTAGCCCTGGGATGGAGTCCGGTTAAGATTCTCATGCTCACTTTCAGGAAGCAGCACTGGCTTCCTCATTAGCATCAGGTAGTTCACATTCTCCTCTCGGAGTCTCAGCACTGTGAGTTTATCACGTGACAGCCCCTGCTCTGGCTTGTGGTGCTGCCCTGGCTGTGGATCTCCATTCTCACTTAGACATTTCTTCCTATGAACTGTATTCTCTCCCCAGGTCTGCCAGCCTCAGGCTGAGGAGGCCCAAATCCAGAGCCATTACATTCCCACTGCCTTCCCGATTGCTGCCCCAGTGTTTACAAGCTGTTCCAACTGTGATGCATACATAGTGAGGAGTCCATTTCAGTTGTGACCCACTTTCATAAAATGGTACCATTATTACCTGTGGGAGCTGATGGTTTTTTCCTTTAACATTTCATTTACATGTCATTTGAGACTAACTCGGTTTTATTGTCTTATTACTTGGGCACAGCCTGTGGTCTGAAAAATGTCACCCATAGGACAGTGACCCCAGAATTTTTTATCTGAGGATAGCCCTACAATCTTAAATGCTCCCAAACTTGAAAGTGCTCTTGTTCATGTAGTTCATATCCAGAGATGCACCATAGGCGACCTGTGCCAACGGTGACAGCTGGTTGCATAGCCCCTCACAGCTCTGAGCCCAGTGAAGTCATATTGATGGCTTGAAATTGGCCATTTACACTCTGGAATGGGGAAATACTTTCAGGCAGAGTTTTGTCCTAAGGAGAACCAGTTGTTAAATATTCACCAGCTCCACTTACTGTGTCCATTATATTCATCAATATTTACAATATCACCTATTTAAACCGAGAAGCCTTTAAAGTAGAAGCTCACATTGCGTTCTCTTTGGACAATCCTGATACACTTGAGAGTAAGAGAGGAAAAAATGACATTTTATGTGATAGTAAAATGAAAGTGAATATAACTTTGGCCTCACAGATCCCTAAAGGGTCTTGGGAACAAGTGGGAGTCTCTCACTACACTCTCCTGTGTGTTGTGAAAGTAACTTCTGGTGGACAGTGTGTGTGAATTAGAAAGTGAAACAAAGAGGTCCCCACCCTCTGGTCTCTAGCTGACACCTCCTTTCAGAGTTTTGGTAGCGCTTTGCACTATCATTTATTCTTATGTAGTTTGCTGTAGTTCATGGTTCTGCCCAGCTAATGGTTGTCAAAGACGCATTTGAATTCAGGGAAGCTTGTTTTAAAGTGCTTTAGTTACACTCATTAGAGGACAGCATTTTAAGTGTTTATTTCAGTGAGAAGAATAATAGATTTAAGAGAAAAAGGACAAGTGGTTAGAGAAATCTGGTGTTTTTATTTGTTTGTTTGTTTGTTTGTTTTCAAGACAGGGTCTCTCTGTGCAACCTTGGCTGGCCTGGAACTCTGTAGACCAGGCTGGCCTCGAACTCACAGAGATCCACCTGTCTCTGCCTTCCGAGTGCTGGGATTAAAGGCGTGCACCAGCACCACCCAGCTGAAATCTAATTTCAACACGAGAGTATGTTTTTCACTGAGTTGTCGACCAGCTTCTAGAAGTGTTGCTTTAGAAGGTGATGTAAATATTGTTATAAGTAAAACATCAGAATGACAGAGAGAATTGATTCCATGTTAGAAGTGCTGACTCCTCAGGCTGCTAGGGTTCTTCATTTCATTTTGTTGTTTGTTTTTCTGCTGTGTGCCAGGCTGGCCTCCAACTCACTATGTAGCAGAGATTCTGATCTCCTGCTTCCGCCTCCTGAGTTACAGGTGTGTGCCTCCACCCCGGCTGTGAGCCCCAGCCTGGTGCAGGCTGGGTAATACTGAACCAACCAAGCCACAGCCCCTAGTTTTTTATTCCTTGTTACTCTAGCTGATGATAAAAAATGCAGAGGAAACAAAGAAAGAAAAATCTCGACTGCTATTCTCTTTAGTTACAGATACTTGAAAGAATGCCAGTAACTCACGAGTATTTTTGTATGGGTGATTCGTTCTGGAGAACAACGGTTACTGATATAGCACTGTACACAGCACACAGTCAGGCCTGCCTACAGTGAGTGTAGGTTTGACGGTTACATGCCTGTCTGGCAGCCCTGGGTAGCAGCATTCTTGTCTGTAAACCTCACTGGTGGACAGAGCTCATGGGCTGCACAACGCCGTGTTCAGCGGTGGGGAGAGCACACCCTTGAGTTGGTGACTGTCAGGAGAATAATACATTGCAGTAATAAAGCAGCGCAGCCTCTGCCTGCCTGGGAGGCGGTTGTCAGGCAGACTTCCGGTCAGCCTGCGCTTATTTCCAGCTGTCGCTTTGCTGCTGTGAACCAGTCCAGATCACATTTAAGGCTTGTTCTGCTTCCTCTTCCCTTATCCCATCTGTCTCGTCTCTGCGTGGCTCAGAAAATCGAAAACTTGACTGCCTTTCTACTGTTAATTCAGTAGCGTTTTTAAATTCATAGTCTCCTTAAAATCTACGTTTTGTGTACCCATCAAGCACAGGCATGTTGTTTGAGGAAAACATGTCTTTATTCACACATTTCCTTTCTTTCTTTCTGACGTGTTTCCCCCCCTTTTCATTGCACCCTCTGATTATAGTGTAGCACAGCACACACTTGAGAGTGAGACAGACGGAACGGGCTGTTTCCACCATTTATCACTTCCGTGACTATTCATCTGCGATTATTCAGATCTTCGTTTTCTCCACTACAGTGGTGGCGATGAGATCCACCTCCTGGTACAGGTGGGAGGGCTAAATCACACTGTACCCATGAAACATAAACGTCACTGACTGTTTGCCTACTCAGGGAGCGGGAACTGGAGGCGACAGGTAGGAACTTCAGCGAGCAGAAGTTTGATCCACGCCGGCAGAGGCAGGACACAGCGGACTCATCACAGCGCACCTGCAGCTGGGTGGATGCTTCCTCACCCACAGTAGCCGTCTGCTTTGTGAGCCTTTCTTGGCTCTCAGACAGTACTGATGCCCACCTGGCATCACTGAAGTGGACTGCTCAGAATTTGCAAAGAGATGCTAGAGGTTCAGTGGGAAGTTTTCCAGACAGCAAGCTTATTGGACCAGCCCTCCCTGGCCTTTGGCTTTCTTAGTTTTCTCCTAACCCAGCTCTTAGGAAATGGAGAAATTTGTGACATTCTCATGACCACACAGCTCCCAGCTGATGCATAGGCTCAGCATTATCTAGAGAAGCTTCTCTTGTAAAAGCAGATTTCTCTTGGCCAACCTCCTCCAATAGGTGCTAACCAACTGTGTATACATTACTGTAGAAGGGCTTGGGATGGCCAAGGAGTAGCATCTCAGTGTTTACTGTGTTGAAATAGCAGCTCCAGTGACCACATAGCTATAGTTTAAAGTAAATGAAGGTGCTTGGAGGGGGAGACGCTGAGCCTCAACCCAGGGTCAAAAGCGTACTAGTTAAATGCTCTACTGTTGAGCTACAGCCCCAGGCCACCCCCGCCTTTAAAAACTTTTTTTGGAACAGGGTCTTAATAAGTTATGAAGGCTGGCATTGACCTCATTCTGTGGCTCTTGCAGTCCTTGAACTCACGGCTCTAGGCCTGGCGCCATCTTTTGTCGGTTGTGCTTTTAAAGGTAGAGTCTTCCGTACTGAACTGTACTGGGACTCCTTCTCTTCCTGCCGCTCCCTGCAGAGTGCTGATTTCATATGCATGCACCATCATGCTTCCCTTCAGGGACCTTTTAAAAAGTCAACACGGAGACCAGAATGTAGAACGTTTATCTAGGGCGCTGAAGCCTACATCTGTTTAAAAACAGCCTATAAATGGCACAGTAATGCATGTTTATAAACCCAGAGCTGGGGTGGTAAAGGCAGAAGGGTCAGGAGTTGAGTATTATCCTAATGATGCATAGCAAATTCAAGACTACGCTGGGCTACATGAGACCCTGCTTAAACGAAATAAATAAATAAAATAAAATAAACATAGCAGAGGGGTGCATGTGTAAAGTCTTGCTCTTAAAATGTCTTCCTGTCATGGGCTTTGCACATAGCCTAAAATTCTTCTAGCTGTTACAGCAGACAGAGGAGGAAATTGTTCTTTTTGGTGTGCATATTCCAGTTAGTCCAGCCCCTTGTGTAAGAAATCACAGTGCACTCTTGAGAGGCATGAATCATAAAGATACCAGTATGCATTTCATGTTTCATTTCCCGGGTAGTCCTTAATATGTTTTCTGTACTCTATGGCATTTGCTCTCATTACCACAGAAATCTATTTCACAATGCTTTGCCACTTCTCTGTAATAGAAAATAGTAAAAAAATTACCATTCCAAGATGCTATGGAAAAGAAAAATCTAGAATGTACTTTCTATACTCTTCAATCAGATCCTCCAAAATAGTAGTCCAGGGATGGGCTTAGTGCTGACAGGGGATCCATGGCCAAGGCTAGAAAGTTGGGGCCTCACAGTTGCAATTTGCCATCATGTTTGGGAGCATTAAGTGACAGACCCTTTTGTCCATGGAAATAATCCAGACTTACTATCCTCTAATTTCTTCATCAAGAAAGGTGGTTCATGATACTGGTTTATGCTTTATTAGTTGTTTTTTAAAAGATGAAGCTATAGGGGCTGGAGAGATGGCTTAGAGGTTAAGCGCACTGGCTGCTCTTCCAGAGGTCCTAAGTTCAATTCCCAGCACCCACATGGTGGCTCACAGCCATCTATAATGGGATCTGATGCCTTCTTCTGTCATGCAGGCATACATGCAGGTAGAACACTGTGTACATGATAAATAAATAAATATTTAAAAAAAGGTGAAGTTATAAATCACATTTAATAACATCTGAGAGCTTGTGTGTTGGCTTTTCAAGAGAGCATAGCTCTTGTATACCCCTGACCCAGGTTGCTTCTCCTCTGTTTGGGGGAAGGTCCTTCTTATTAACCATGTGCACAGCTTCAAGCAGGACACACTAGTGGTCAGGGTGCAAGGGGACACCTACCTAGCCATCCAGATGAGCTCATCTGGATCAGTCCCAGCGATCAATGGGGTGACAGATGCTAAAGCCAGGTTGCTCACACATCCATGGTGGAGCACACCTTTACTCTCAGCAGTCGGGATGGAGGCAGGTAGATCTCTGAGTTTGAGGCCAGCCTGGTCTACATAGTGAGTTCTAGGCCAACCAGGGCTACATAGTGAGACCTTGTTTCAGAAAATAAAAATAAGTAAATGAGTAAGATTCATCTGGAAACTTGAAGGTAGTTTAGTTAAAGAGATACTCTTGCTCTTTTGAATTGTTGCTAGTATTTGGAAGTTCCTGTAACCTCGGATACTACTTAGGTAGTTATTATGATTGCACTTGAAAATACAATGAGGTCATATCCCCTGATTTGTTCTGTTGCTGTGTAAACACTGACCAAAAGCAGCTTGGGGATAAGTGGCTTTATTCAGCTTACACTTCTGGAACATAGTTCATTGCTGAGGAAAGTCAGGCCAGGAGCTCAAGGAAGACCTCAAAGCATAAACTGAAGCAGAGACCATGGAAGAACCCTGCTTATTGGCTCACTTTCCAGGCTTGCTCAGCTTGCTGTCTTATACAGCCCAGGACCACCTGCTCAGGGATGGCACTGCCCACAGCTGGCTAGGCCTTCCCACATCAGTCATTAATTAAAAAGTTGCTATGGCTTAGTGGTTAAGAGCACTATTGCTCTTGCAGAGGACCCAGGATTCCCAGCTCATGGAGGCTCACAACCATCTGGAACTCCAGTTCCAGTGTGCCCCACCCCAAACACACTTTTTCTGGCCTTCTATGGCACCAGGCATACATGTGGTACACAGACTACATGTAAGCAAAATAGCCATTGTAGATGAACAGTCTTATTAAATAAACACAGAGCCGATGGCAGAGTTAAAAGCCCAAGAGGTCAGAGCAATAGCTAAGAGCTAAAAACCTTACCCTTTACTGCCACTGCCGTCTTTCCCCTGAGAAAGAGAGCTACTTCCTGTGTATCTGTCTTTTTATAGACTTTCTGTTCTGCCTTCTTATTGGTTGTAAACCCAACCACATGACCTCCTCGTCACTACCCATCTATACAGACCTCCAGGTCTTCTATGGTTGGTATTGATATTAAAGGCGTGTGTCTCCATGCTGGTGGTATCCTTGAAAACACAGAGATCTGCCTGTCATGTGATCGGGATTAAGGGCGTGTGCTACCACTGCCAGACTTCTGCTATGGCTTGTTATTAGCTCTGACCCCCAGGCAACTTTATTTATTAACATACAAATAAAATCACATTTCAGTACAAATAAAATATCACCATAAGCCATAAACGTAAAATAAAATAAAAATCACTTTAAAAATAGAAAAAAGAGAATGTTCCCAGAGACATGGCCACAGGCCAGTGTGACGCAGGCCAGTCCTCACTTAGGTTCCCTCTTCCTGGTGACTGGTTGTGTCATGTTTACAAAAACTAATGACCACCTCAGACATCCATCCACATTACTCCAGCAGATGTACTCCAGTTCCATAAAAATATTGATTATTGACCGGGTGGTGGCGGTGGCGGCGGCGGCGGCGGCGGCGGCGGCGGCGCCGCACGCCTTTAATCCCAGCACTCGGAGGCAGAGCCAGGCGGATCTCTGTGAGTTCAAGGCCAGCCTGGGCTACCAAGTGAGTTCCAGGAAAGGCGCAAAGCTACACAGAGAAACCCTGTCTCGAAAAACCAAAAAATATATATATATATTGATTACTGGCATTTCTGAGGAGGCAGCAGTTACTAAAGCCAATTTGGAATATTTTTTACCTAATGATGTATAATTGAATTGTTTCTGGAAATTTCCTTCCATTTATTTATTTGGTTATTTATCCTTTTAGACATGAAGAACAGCCAAGGCCTTTTGTGCTGCACTCATGCTTGAAGAACTCCCGTGATGAAGTTCGATTCCTTCAAATGTGTTCTCGGGTCCTGGTGTTTTGTCTTCTCCCTTCGAAGGATAGCCAGTCTCTCAGCTTACGTATAATGCTCTCAGAAATTCTCACAACGAAAGGTAGATTTATGAAATTCACACCACTAATGTGGTGTGTGCAAACCAATGTGCTGTGTATTGTCATTATATTTCATATAACATTTGTGCAGATCTTACATATTTTGGAGCATGTGGGTTGTAAGGAATTTTAGACACTTCAAGTTTAATTATTACATAAAGGCTTTGGCCATATGTGATAAACTTTAAAAGTTAATTAATGTTGACACAGGAGAGCCACTCTTGATCTGTGCATGGGAAGCACTCATTTAGAGTAGTTTTTTAGTTCAGGCCAGCAGCGTATACATTTAAGGAAGGGTTCCCCACAAAGCATGCACAGCGACTCTGATTAGCATTCACTTGTACTTTTTCTGTAAGTTTCAATGGTATGCCGCTTTCGTGAACTTTTAATAAGCAATAATTATTATACTATAACATAGTAAGAAACATTTAAAGTTAATTGTACAGCTAAGTACTTAACCAGAATAAAAAATAGAAGGGGGGCACGGAGATGGCTCAGTGGTTAAAACGCTTGCTGTGTGTGCCAGCGTGAGGACTGGAGTTTGTAAAAGCAGGTGTGGCAGCACACTTCTGCAGCCCCAGTGCTCGGCACAACACAGAGGCAGTGGGTCCTGGGGGCCTGCTGGCCAGCCATTGTAGCCAAAACTGAGCTCCAGGTTCAATGAGACTTTGTCTCACCAAGTCGTTGGGTGGAGAGTGCTAGAGGACGCTAAATGCTGACCTCTAACCTCTGTATGCACACGTACATTCACTACAAGGTGAGTGGGGTGGATGAAGGCAAATGGAAGAAAACATGACTTAAGACAAATGCTCCCTAAGTAAGAATCTTAAGTAAGAGAAATGCAGTGGTTGATTATCTCCTTTATCTAGTAATAATAATAATAATAATAATAATAATAATAATATCTCCTTTATCTTTGCCCATCAGTTGAAATGCCAACCACAGACAAGGGCACTCTAAACATAGTAGGATGGGTTTGTAAGGGTGTTTCTGACTTAAAGAACTTCCTCCCCGACATCTGCTTTGAATAGTTGGGAATGTTGACAGCCGTCTTTTGGTAGACTAAACTGGTCCAGACATAATGAACCTTACAAAAAAGTGAGGAAAATCAGTGTCCTTAGTTTTGATAGTTTTCTTAGCCGTGTGAGTTCCAAAAGATGTCTTTCCATTGTTTTTCTCACTCATTTATTAAAAGGAGCACAGATTATACCATACATTAAATTATGCAGAGGGACATACAGAGGGCTAGTGGAAAATGTTTCCCACATCCATTTCAGTTATGTGATATGGAATCTGTTTCCTTCAAGAATAAAAATTTCAGTGGCACTTTCTCCTCTGTCTCTAGTCTTAAAGCCAGTCGTGGAATTGCTGAGTAATCCAGATTACATTAACCAAATGCTCCTGGCCCAGCTGGAGTACAGAGAGCAGATGAATGAACACCATAAGAGAGCCTACACATACGCTCCTTCCTACGAGGAGTTCATCAAGCTGATCAACAGCAACTCTGATGTGGAGTTCTTAAAGCAGCTCAGGTACTTGGCTTTTAATTATAGCACAGTGAAGCCCCTGATGGTCATCCCTTGTTGGCTAAGCTCTGTGTGTGTGTGTGTGTGTGTGTGTAGGAGACAGAATGAGTGTGTGTGTGTGTGTGTGTGTGAAGGAGACAGAATGAGTGTGTGTGTGTGTGTGTGTGTGTGTGTGCGCGCGCGCTCGCGCGCGCCTGTGCACGCACACACAAGCTTTTCAG
Source organism: Peromyscus aztecus (assembly GCA_902168405.1). NCBI lineage: Eukaryota > Metazoa > Chordata > Mammalia > Rodentia > Cricetidae > Peromyscus > Peromyscus aztecus. The sequence goes on along the minus strand of CABHPQ010164578.1, from coordinate 31,795 downwards.
GGAAGTGGAAATCAGACAGTCCATAAATTTTCTCCTTTAGTAACAATTGCATTTGTTCAGCTTCTCTTTAATAGAGGAATCATTTTTTTTCAAGGCATTAGGTTTTCCTAAGAGTTTGGTAATAATAGCTTGAAAGCTTGTTGTTATTTTAAGTGACGATGTAGAACATTGTGTTGATTTTCATTGTCTTAGAAAATGAAGGGGCTAGGGCCTGGGAACAAGGGCTTCCTCACGAGTTATTTGGGAAATTGCATTTGAAAGTATCGCAGGCATCACTTATACGGGAGGATGTCTTTGAAGCGTTTTCGGGTGTTCGTCTTCTCCTAGCATAGGAATCTATACTGTGATTATTTGATATACGTTCATGGCTGTTCTAGGCTTGTTTCCCCACTTCCCTTTTGTTTGAATGTTCCCAAATGGTCATAGGAAGAATAGGAAACTCCGGTGGGTCCATTTTCATTTTTATTAATAATTTTGGTAAGTCATTAATAGGAAAGCAAAATATTGACCAAAATTGGAAGAACTATGCAGAGATGTGAGATATGCCTTCCTTCCTTTGAACAAGGGTTGACAATGAGATGGCCTGGATGCACAAGCTTGTGACCTGGGTAATGCAGCACCTAGGAGACGTGCATTGTTCTTACCGACTGTGCCAGGGTTGGTCTCACCAATGTGTGATGATCAGTTCTAATGTATAGCCTTGTCTGTAAATTATGTATCTATGAGCATTTTGTTTGGGCATCTTATTTAAGCATCTCCTCTCATGCATAATAGTAAATGTGCCAAATGGTAAAATATTGTATATTGTCTATTTCTGAATTGATGAACCGAGAAGGGTAACTCTTGAGCTGAGAGAGAACCCAATAGCCAGTAGTACACGTTGTTACCCTAGCTTACAGGTTCTGCCCACTTAGAGATCCTTCCTCCCATGGCTGCTTTTGAAAAAGAGCTCATAAAATCAGGTGGGGTAGCACATACTGACATTCCAGCACTCTGAACTAAGACAGGGGGACTGTGAGTTCGAGGCTAGTATAGGCAACATGACAGGATTCTGTCTCAGTAGAACAAAAGAAGAAGCCTGACAGTCACACGCTTGTGTTGCCTTTTCTTCCTAAGTCCTGTATTCACACCGAACTGTTACCCGGGAGTGCTGTTCAACCCTGTACTTGTAGATTCTTCTGACTTGGTTGTTGTTTTTTGACACAGGGTATCTCTGTGTAGCCCTGGCTGCTCTGGAACTCACTCTGCAGACCAGGCTGGCCTCAAACTCAGAGATCCACCTTCCTCTGCCTCCTGAGCGCTGGGATCAAGGGTGTGCACCACCACCACTGCCTGTTCATCTGACTTTTTTTTTTTCTCTGACACAAGTTTTCTCTTTATAACAGTCCTGGCTCTTCTGGAACTTGCTTTGTAGACCAGGCTGGCCTGTAACTCACAGAGATCCGCTTGCCTCTGCCTCCTGAGTGCTGGGATTAAAGGCATGCGCCGCCACCGCCGCCGCCGCCGCCGCCACCACCACCACCATCACCACCTGGCTTATCTGATGTTTTTAACCTACTTCCTTGTGAGCTGTGTGTGATGTGATCATCCTCTATGGAATTATCATTTCCCCTTAAGATACTGTTTAGGATCAGATACCTTATGTCCAGAAACTGAAAAATCTGAATTCTTAAGCAAATTTCTTCTAGTAAACATTCTTTCTAGAAGAAAATCAGATATAGACAGTTTGGTAATGCCAAGCAAGTTTAAGATACTTAGAGTCCCAAGTGGCAGATTAAGTGAAGCCATCACTATTCACTGTTGATCTAGACCTATGGATGAATCTTGTATTTTGTATAACGGAAGGATTATGGCTTCCACTCCATACTGGTGACATAGTCAAACATGGTAACAACTTTTCAAAGAGATTTTAAAAATCAGAACTGATTATTTTAAATGATTAAGTATTGGTTTCTCATAGGGCAGTCCTGCCTTCCACTGTTTGAAACAGAGTCTCTTGTTTGCACCTGTGTGCGCCAGGCTAGCCTAGGCTTCTAAACTTTCAGGGAATGTCTGTCGCCACCTTCCATCTCCCTATGGTAACGCTAAGGTTACAGATGCATCCTGTCACTCCTGGCTTCATGTGGCAAGTGCCTTTACTCACCGAGACGTCTCCAGCCCTGACTACTGGTTCTGGAGCACCTCTGCCATTTTGTAGTCAAGCACAATTGCTGCTATGAAATTCAGAGTGGTAAGAATTGATAGCGCTGTGCAGATTTTTTAGATCCATTTATTTTATGTGTATGAATGCTTTGCCTTCATATATATACACATGCGCTATGTGAGTGCTTGGTACCCTCGGATGCCAGAAGAAGGCATTGGATCTCCTAGAACTGGAGTTACAGATGGTTGTGAGTCACCATGTGGGTGCTAGCAACTGAACTCAGGTCCTTTGCAAGAACTACAAGTACTCTTAACTACTGAGCCATTAGTTTATCCCTCCAGTCCCACAGTTTATCCCTAAATGTGTACCAGCCAAATGCTTAGAATTGTGGGGATGCTGCAGTTCACCATCTAGGAGAATTCCCATTAAACAGGAAAGTCATGGCATCTTCTGTTCCTAGATGAGTGGGGGGAGTCACAGCAAGACTGTGGCCAAGGCTTGAGTTAGCTTCAGTTCCAGTGATTATACTGGGAGTTCGGGGCCTGCCTGCCCCCTTTCTTCCTCATATGTGTGAGGACTTAAGTCCTCTTCATCTCACAGAAGGCAGCACTGAAGGATGGCGCACCAGGACTCCTGAGCAGAGAGACCCAGACAGCAGAAGTACTGGATTGAAGAAGGCTTTCTTCTTCTTCCACAAATGGTGGTATAATTCACACACCATAAAACTCATCATTTTAAACTGTACAGTTCAGTGGTTCTTGTAGTGTGTTCAAAGACTGCGTAAGTAATGCCTCTAATTCCAGAATATTTTTACTGTCCTCCAGAGAACTCTGACACCCATGAGCGTCACTTCCTGCTCCTCTCCTCCTTTCTGCCCTTGGCAGCCTCTAATCTACTTTCACTCTTGACACTGAGCCTGTCCTGGGTATCATCTGAATGGACTCGGGAAGCATGTGTCTGGCTGCTGTACTCACTGCTGCTGTCAGGGCCCATGAACGCTGCAGTCTATGCAGCGCTGCTTCCCTCTGGGGTGGGATAATGTCAGTGGATGAATATTTCACGTCTTACTCGTCCGTTCATCAGACAATGGGTGGTTCGGGGTGTTTGCCCTTTGAGCCACCATTGACCGTCTTCAGTGCCGCTCAGCAGTGTGATCAGTGGTGTCTAGAGTCAGGTGAAGGTTGCACTTCCTCCCTGCCCTCTTCTCACCACCACACGCCCCTACAGAGTGCCCGTCCAGGAGGAGCCATGGGACACACACACAAGGACAGCGTCTTCTGTATTATTCCTCGTCCATAGATCTTGTTCCTTGTGTCCTTTGGTATTTGTAAGCTTTGCACTTGCAGCTGTGTACAGAATTAGTAGGAAGGGGACGTGGGGTACTCTGGTGACCAGATAAGCAGCTCTTTTAGAAGCAAAATACATTTTCAGGTTTAATTAAGTTGAAGTAATGGCAAAGTCTAGTTGGACGCCGCCCCCCTTTTTACATCCACCCTTTCAGAAGCTTGCGGTGCCATGTATACATCTTGGGAACTTTGCTGTCTTCTTTTAATACGACCAACATTTCTCTATTGCATCTTGGGAACTTTGCTGTCTTCTTTTAATACGACCAACGTTTCTCTATGGCTCCTTAGCCTTTTGGCGAAGGTCAAGTGTAGAACGGCTGAAACCCTCTTACATAAAACAGTTGAAAGAGGGGGATGGAATAACGACAGTAAAGGGACTAGGGAAATGGCCCAGCAGATAAAATGCTTAGTCCGTAAGTCTGGGCATTGGGGGTTGGATCACCAGTACCCACATAAAATCTGAGTGGCCATGACAGCTTCTCTGCAGTCTCCAGTGGCAGTATATGACATGTATGTGTGTGCTCCCACACATGTGAACACATACACCAAACCCACACTAAACATGAAAACGTCATAGAGAAAACTATCTGGGGTGATAAAACATTAATTTTAAAAAATTCTTTTTCTTTTCCCTTGAAGAGTCGTATGCAACTGGCAATGTCGGCTGTGGAGGGCGTGGTAATCCAGAAGTGTTTCTGGTCCCCCAAGCAAGCTTGGCAAAGAACCGTGGGAGAAAATCCCATGGCAGGCAGTTTTTCTAGTGATAGTTGTATGCACTCAGAATTACCTTGGGGATGTGGGTGAAAACGCCCCCATCCCGCAGCACCTTCTTTTGGCACTGTGGGCAGCTCTTTGGGCTTTGTTGCATAGGATTTCAGGCAGTTCTGTTTGACATGTGCCGGGGTTCATTTTACCTAGGAAGAAGTAAGCTTATCCTAGGGACAGAGCTGTGGCTAACCTTTATTCTCTATGTCTTGTGCAACAGTATCTGCTGAAGACCCCCAGGATGACTGTAACAGCAATGGCCGCTCTTCAAAATATGGATGATGTTGTATACATAATCTCCACACTCGGCTAATTACTGCTTGATATAAAATTTCTGTCTGCTTAAGGATCAGGCCTGCTTACTGTCACTGACTGTCCAAATCACTTTTCATTAGCTGCTTGTCTGGTCGATGGAGCTGAGACTTATCAGTCTGCAGACCCTAATGGAGCTGCTTTCTTTGATTGTAATCAGAACTCTTTAGATGGTTTTCTGGTACAATTAGAGTACTCTGCCGTCTGACTTTATTAGTGGTTAGGTCACTGTATTCCAATCACTCTCACGGAAACTGAAGATATCCTGCCTCAAGCAGCGAGTATGCTTTATTTAGGCTGAGCAGCTGACGAAATCATTTAGTTTTGCATAGTGTATATATGGGAGATGTTCCATATTTTCTAAAGGAAATAAAGTCATTTGATTCTTTTAGGCTGGAGTGCATTTAAGAGATGAGGTAAACCCCTTGAAGGTGGTATTTATAATTTGGGGACAATGTGGTTATTTTCTGTGTCAGTATAAGATGCTTTCATGGTGGTGTTAGGATAGTCCCATGGGATTATTAGTCCAGATGACAGTTGAACACCCCTCTGCCCTGATAGCTGCTTCCTCTCCTTCTCTAGGACCCAAGAACTTGAGGTGACAGTGCTGTGGTTAGACTGGGCAGTACTGTGAACTTTTTGTAGTTTTCTAGTCATGATGAGTCTGCTGACCTCCAGGAACCAAACGTGGGGATGGCATCCTAGCCGCGGGGCGCCAGAGAACAAATGCATAGTTCCCCACTGGTGTCAGTGGCCAGATGCCACAGTCTGGAAAGTCACAGCAGAGCTCAGAATGCAGGTGCAGTCGTTAGTGAAACCCAACAATCAGGACCCCACGAGGGAAGAAACCGAATAGTCCTTCATTTGAAGATAAAGCGAGTCCAAGTACACAGTGATGGAGACGTGACAGGCTCCGCCCTCACAGAACCTTTAGCAAAGGAACGGACAGACTGCCGCGGCCCGGGACAGCATCCAGTGCTTGTCTGTATGGTACTTTTCCGGTGTATTTGTGGAATGTACTCGAAGGAAGTATATTTGTTCCTCAACAGAAAAGTGCAGATCCCCGGGCCTTCTGCCAGGGATTTTTATGTGGTTCGTCTGGTGAGTCTGTTAGAGTCAGGCTTTCATCGTTGGACCGAAGCAGTACCTGAAATGCGCAGTCCGAAGGAGGGAGGAGTGGTTTGCTCCCGTGTTAGGCTCTGTCGCTTCCAGCAGAGCATGATGAAGAGAACATTAGGACACAAGCATGGTGGGGCAAAGCTGCTCACCTAATGACAGGCAGGAAACAGTGAGAGAGGGGTCAGGGACAAGACATGTCCTTCAGTGACATGACCCTGGTGACCTACCTCCTCCTACCGAGACCCACCCCCAGTACCTCACTACTGTGTTCTTAATGCACTGGCGAAGCTCAAGTACTTCAGAATCCAGCCATCAGCTGGAGACCAAGCCTTCAACCACACAAGTCTTTGGGGCTGTTTTGTCTTTAACCCGTGATGGAGAGGAATGGGACATGAGTGTTTTAGAAAGCATAACCCCCTTTTACATAGTGTCTTTTCCCCATGCTGCTGGCCTGAAGCCAGATGCCATGGTGTGTGATTCTGTGTACTCTAAGTCTTTGAAAACAGTTTGGGTCTGTGACAACTCTGTCAATGGCAGGTTTGTCTTAGTCAGGGCTACCATTGCTGTGATGAAACACCATGACCAAAGCAATTTGGAGAGCAAAGGGTTTTTTCAGCTTACGCTTCAACACCACAGGTTCATCATCAGAGGGAGTCAGGACAGGAACTCAAGCAGGGCAGGAACCTGGAGGCAGGAGCTGATGCAGAGGCCATGGAGGGGTGCTGCTTACTGGCTTGCCCCTCCTGGCTTGCTCAGCCTGCTTTCT